>CAMTDV010000007.1:20382670-20675170 GCA_947069175.1 Scalesia atractyloides | reverse complement strand
CAGAATCGGTTGAATATATCCATTCCATTATTAGATTTTATAAGTTAAATCACCATAAAAAAACTGCCAGAATCGGTTTAATATATCCATTCCATTATTAGATTTTATAAGTTGAATATATCCATTCCATTATTAGATTTTATAAGTTAAATTACGCTTATACTCTTAAACTACCAAAATAAAAAGGGACACGTGTCACCTCTACAATCTTTCTTATTCTTCTCACACTTTTATATTTTCTTACATGAACCTATACCTATACCTATATATATATATATATATATATATATATATATATATAGGGTGGGGTTCGGCTAAAAAGTGCAAATTTCCTAAAAAGTCATAAAACACTACATGTAACAGATTTGGTTTGTCTCTTACACTATTTTTTCCTATAAAACATGTAACATATTTTTTACATGCACTACCCATTGAAAACTCATAAAATTTAAGTTTGAAAATGTTATACTTCGTAAAACCTACAAATTTTGCTATAAAAAAAAAAGAAAGTGTAACATGTGATGTTACATCTACGTAAATGGGCGAAAGAGGTGTACCATATCATCTTTCTCTCTCCTAACAAAGGTGTTACATGTCCGGAATCAAAAAAAGTTTGCAACACGTGGCAACATATGATGCATTCATTGAGTTTCATGAGTGTTTTTTGAACTCAAAGAGGTTTTTCCTCTATAATTTCCTATATATATATATATATATAATATATATATATATATATATAGTGGGGTTCGGCTATAAAGTGCAAATTTACTAAAAAGTGTAAAAAGTAATAAAACACTACATGTAACAGGTTTGTCAGTTACGCTATTTTTTTCCTATAAAACATGTAACATATTTTTTACATGAACTACCCATGAAAACTCATAAAATTTAAGTTTGAAAATATTACACTTCGTAAAATCTAAGAATTTTGCTATAAAACATGTAACGTGTGATGTTACATTTACGTAATTAGGTGAAAGAGGTGTAACATATCAACTTTCTCTCTCCTAACAAAGTTGTTGTATGTCAGGAATAAAAAAATGTTGTAACACGTGAAAACATATGTTGCACTCATTGAGTTTCATGAATTTTTTTGAACTCAAACAGGTTTTTCCTCTGTAATTTCCATATATCCAAGGGACTAACTTAGACTACTTAAGGTAATTTGCCACTTCCCTTAAAAATATCTTTAATGCATGATGTACAAGTGTTAAAGCACATGAGTATCAAAATTGAATTAATTTTCCAATAATACCCTTGGCGGCAAATATTTCATTCATCCCGCTCATCCCGCAGCACACTTTTCAAATCTTATTACATAACCCAATAACCCATCCTTTTCTCTCTCCATTTCTCTCTCAAGGCGATTTTGTAGATCTAGGGTTTATGGCATCTTCCCTCAAGATCGTTGATGTTCCAGAAATTATTGTTCAAGTGTTTGATCTGACACCAACCGATAATAGATACAGGTATGGTTCGGAGTTTTTTTGCATCCATTGTTACTTTTTGTTGATTTTTGTTAGCGTCTTACGTTTTTGTTGATTTTTAAGCTCAAATCTGAGTCTTTTTCTCTCTCAAGGGAAGATTTCAACATGTTTTCATATTGATTAGGGTTTTTGTTTTCTGGAAATGTGAATACAGTTGAAAATGAAGACCGATGAACAGGTGAAAGAGAGAACACGATGCCAGATCTATGGTTGTGGGTGGAACATGATGACACAAGGCTTGTTGGGGGCAAGATTGGTACCGTGTTTACCTTATCTATTGTTACTGTTTGTTAAATTTTATATCTTGTAAGTTTTTAAACATCTTTATCAGATCTATTTTTGAGATCTGTGTTGGTTTTGTGTTTTTGTTAATGTTTTGTGAATGGATCTACGGAGAGAGTATATATTTTTGTATTGATTAGGGTTTTTGTTTTCTGGAAATGTGACTACAGTTGAAAATGAACAGGTGAAAGAGAGAACACCGCGGCTTAGTTCAAGAACCTTCAAATTCAGCCTTACGATCGTCCTTTTTTAGGTTTCTACTTATACAAAATTCACCACATATAATAAGTTATTTACACCAGGTTCTTATTTTTTATTGTTTTCTAAAAGGTCTAGGCCCTAATGATGTTCAAGTCCAGGTCTAGGCTCTAGTTTGTGATAGCTATGTTCGTCACAATAAAGTAGCATTCTACATGGCGTTACATCACTCACACATGGCACCTTTTATTTTAGTTAATATGCATTTCTAAAAATGGTAGTTTACTCTTTTCAGATTAGATCAACAACTGAGTCTAGCACGACTGATTATGATGAAGAGAAATTGAAAGAAGGTTTAAATTGCGTGATATGTTTTCTTTGCTTTTTAGGGTGAAGATAGGTGGTTCTCTCCTAGGGCATACAAAACACAGATTATTGGCGGCAGCCCGCCTTATTTAACATATAAAGAAACTTTATATGTTAAATATTATGGAGAGAAGCACCCATCTTCCCCTTACAAGGCAAAGAAAATTTATTAAAAAACATTATGAACGAGGATGGCCTGAATCTACGTAAGTGGCAGGTCTATTATATTTAACGATTTCAAATTGTATTTCGCAACCTTTCTGTTTTAATTAATGTATCATGTCATGATGTAGATACAATATGGGTATAAGACAAAAACCTTTCCCAGTCACGCTCTATGCTTGTGAGATATTAACAAGGGTATTCTGGTCAATTGTTAAGCCTGTCAAGGTACTTAAGGTATAATCTTACATTCGCAGGTTGATCTAACTTTCTCACATTAATAGTTTAATAATATTGTTTTAGTGGTCAGCCTAAAGTTTATTTATTGTTGTAACATATTTGTTATTTCGTGAAGTTGTAAACGTTTAATATCAATGCCATCGGGTGAAAATATTGTAACATCTTTGTTATTTTGTGAAGTTGGAAACTTTTATATCAATGCCATCGGGTGAAAATTTGGATACACCTCATTCTTTGAAGAAAACAGAGTAGGTTATTCTTTTTATCAAGGGAAGTTAGCTGAGAAAGTTTCATGCTATCAAGGAGTGTTCTATAATTACTTCATCATAGGTACTTTATTTTATTCGCTTTGGGGATTAATACATAGTATATATTTACATTAATTATTATTTAATCTGTTTTTAGGAATGGATGCTCAGTGTTACCTTCTTCATAGATAAAACGTGTGGCCTGTAGAGGGTTAATTGCGGGTTTCTTAAGTCATCTGCTATATTATACTGGATGATGTTATCGTCCTAATGGTAAATATGCGATCTTTTCCTTATGTTTTTGTTTATTTTTTCCATTTTATACATTAATTTATATCTTTTTTTATTCTTATGTGGAATCTTTAATGTAGATTGATTTCGATATCTCCAAGAACCGGCCAGATCCTATAACATACGACGCTCGAGAGGCCTGTAGAGCAGTATACTATAGCAGATGACTTAAGAAACCTGCAAGTAACCCTCTACAGGCCACACGTTTCATATTTGTAGGGGAGAGATAGGTGCTTCTCTCCTAGGGCATATAAGATTGGCGGCAGCCGCCATATTTAATGTATAAAAAAAACTTCATGTGTTAAATATGCGGGCTCCCGCCAATAACCTGTGTCTTGTATGCCCTATGGAGAGAAGCACTTATCTTCCTCCTACAAAGCAAAGAAAAAATATAAAAAAACATTATAATGAGAGATCCTCAGAAACAAATCGTTGTAATTATTTTATAATGTTTATTTTTTATCGATTAATGTTTATCGTTGTAATTTTGTTAGCAAATTTAAAATGTTCAGCATATTGCATTTCGTAATGTATCGATTAATAAATTATTGTTAAAGCATTATGTATTTATGATTGATTTGATGGAAAGATTGATAAACTAATAGCTAAAATATACTACAACCTCTAATCAAACAATAATGTAACATCTGCCCAAGTCAAGGTCTGCCATAGCTAAACTCTATCAGTTTTGCTTTTACAGTTGCTTTTACACTTGCTATTACAACTGTATAGCAAATAGTGACTAGTGGGTGGTAAAGCATGCTTGGAGCTCTATATATCTGTAAGACTCTACAATCACTCCACATCATAGTCCAGAGTGCATTGTTCTCGGCTCTACAACTGAGTCATGGAATGAGCAACTAAAGCAAAAGAATATTTAAACCTACAACTGTAGGTTAATCTCAGTCTAGCTATATCTGTATCAAAATCTTCTATCAATTAATAAACCTTCAAAGGATCAACCTAACAAGTTCTTTTTTACTTTGTTTCAGAATATCAATACCTTGCATTGTTTCTCGGCTCTTTACATCTCGGTCTTGCATTGTTTCTCGGCTCCTTACATCTCGGTCTTGCATTGTTTCTCAGCTTTTCTACTCCTAGGTCTTGCATTGTTGTAAGCTTTCTCGCTTTTATTGGTTTGTTTTGTAACTTTTAATTGCTATAGATATAGGTATAACAATGTTTTGTAATTAATACCTTTATACAGTTGTCATTAGAAATTATACTAATATAAATTTACATATGTAAAGTTAATTTATAAATCTTTAAAGTTTTCTTTATGTATAACAAAATATTTTTAATTGCTTTAAAATTGATTTTTAGTTCACAATCACTCCAAACACATATCAATTTAGAGCTATGGGTGGTGGTTATCCAATTCCAGTTAAACCACAAGGATCTTCAAACCATGGACGATTATCCCGTTGCAATATAAACTTTCTAGTTTCAAACCGCCCTTCAAACCCTAAAGTGGTAAACCCTTTTCATCCAGTCGTCTATCGTCCTCCAACTTCAAACCCTCCTCCGGTGACAAACCCTCCGCCGGTGACAAACCCTCCTCTGGTGACAAGCCCTCCTCCGGTGACAAACCCTCAACATGATGATCCATTTTTTTTAAACTGCCCTCATGTGGAAAACTACAGTTAAACACAAGAACTACCGAGTTGGACTGAAGGGGACGAAACTTACCTGAAGGCGGAATACGAACCACCATTGGATGAAGAAATGGTATGGAAACCTTAGAACAACTTTGATGATGGCTGCCTCCACCGCAATGATGACGATAATGATATATTACGTGGTTTATCTAATGTTTTATTATGGGTTAGTTAATTTTATTTCCATGTACTTTTTTTCTCGAATTAGTTTGAATATTAATTATGTAGTTGTTTTAGTTTTAATTATGTATTAGTTTAAATTTAAATTTGTTGTTATTTAATTTTAATCATGTTTTATAGCAAAACCACTAATGATAAACCACTGCTAACACACCAATAGTAGTTGTATAGCAAAACCACTGATTCAGCCACATACTCACTAACCACTATTGTTATAGTTAGCAATGGCATACTCAGCAGTGGTTGTCTACCACCAACAGTGTTTGCGTAACATATGATGTTATTACTCCATCAGAGATTAGCAACATCAGTGTTTGTCTAACATCTGATGTTATTACTCTATCAGAGGTTAGCAAACTCATCAGAGGTTTAACTTTATTCCATCAGATGTTAGCTCATCAGTAGTTTGACTTTATTTGACCAACTGAATTGTTACTTTCTTCAACATAAAATATTATATTTATTACAATTATTTAATAGTATTGCTTATTTTACTGACTTAAGTTGAGGATTATATAGGTTGCTGGTATTTTGGGTTGAAGGTAATGACAATATCACTTCGTATAAACGAAATATTGTTATTTACGATAGGTCTGAATATAGCCAAACTATTCAGCCGTACTCCAGTTGTTAAGATCCATTGTCGTATCTTCTATATTTTTCCTAATGGTGAGTCAGGTTGGCATGCTAACATACCACGTTGTAACATCCGTCAAAAAACCGGGTTAACCGAACCCGCTTCGTTTATTAACCGAACATCCAATTAAAATTTTCGCTGCGTATTTAATGCTCAAATTAATTTTATACGATACACAATTAATCAATATATTATAATTTAAAAACTATAATTAATAATCAATAATAAATAAGGAGATAAAAATTAAATAGAGACGCCGGGTTTCGAACCCGGGTCTCCGGCTCAAACAAACACATAATGCACCACTAGGCTACCAGCACTCTTTGGGAAATAATTGAAATCAATAAATATAAATATTCGTGCCATTCGAGTCAATTGCGAGATTTCAGTAAGTAACCGCTCTGCTTCAAACGTATTCGTTTTAAAGAACGATTATGACAATCAATCCTTAACCGAAATCGCAATCAAACACTTTAACACGCAAACCGTTATCACTGTTACAAAATTTCCGTTTGATTTTAAGCAAGTCGTGGTTTTGGAAGTCTATGAGTACTTCAGTCAGAGAACCAACTCGCTATTCACTCTAATCAACCCTCAATACACTCTTAAACCCCTCTACAAGTCCCTATTCAGCAAGAACAACTCGCCGGAAACTTTCTGCAACTCACCGGAAAACCGAACCCCTTCACCTCTGTGCCTTACTCTAAAAACAGAACATCTAGAGCTCATACCGAAGTCACCTACACTCACCTCAAACTTCTTGAAGAACCTCTGCCGCAAGATACACGTCACCGGAATAACCTGCTGTCATCGGAAACTCGCCGGCGAAACAGGGATCTCTGTTCGGTATATCTTACACCTAATCTCTCTCGTTTTTATTAATCTCATATGTAGCTAAATTACAATTTACTAAAGAAATTGATGAATGTATCGAAACAGTCGGGTTTGGGTTCTGGGTTTAACGAAGAAGATGAAGTTTTCGGTTATATATATATATATATAAATTTAAAACAAGTTATATAAACGGGTTAGACACACAGTCCAGCGGTGGACTGTGTGCAAACAATACGCATACGTCCCGAGTTCGATCCTTGACACACGCACATTCTCGGTAATAAAAATGTTCTTTTTTTTAAACTGAACCGGATCCACTCGCAGTTAGATGTTAAGTTTACTGAAAACCGAATAATAACCAAGATAGACACACAGTCCAGTGGTGGACTGTGTGCGAGTTATCATACGTCGCGGGTTCGAGTCCAGGCTACCGCACCGGTTCTGGAAATTATCAAACTTTTTATATAAGGACAGAAATGAATTTATCAAGTTTGTATATAAGTATAATTAAAAACATAAATATTTCGGGTTAGACACGTAGCTCAGTTGGTAGAGCTGCGTGCACGCGTACGGGAGGTCACGGGTTCGAGTCTCACCCAGCGCACACATATAAGCGACCACACCGGTCAACGGTCAATGGTCAACGGTCAACGGTCATGGTCAACGGTCAAAAGTCAACATTTTTTATTATTTTTATTTATTTATTTAAATTAAAAATTAATTAAAAATACTTAAAAATAACATTTTTAAAGTTAGAAAATAGCCTTAAAATCACAAAAATATATCCGATAATCCTACTAAAATTGATTAATAAAATCCGCTTATTTACCGAACCGTTATGTTATTATCTAGGTTAGTTTCTCTCGTGGTTAAATCCAATTTCGTGCGCGTTCATCATCAATCCAAGAAACGCAACCACTGTGAGTGAATTCTTACAAATTCCCCTTTTTATTCATGTTTTGGGGTGTATCATGTGTCACTTAAACTAATTCGTTTATTCAAATTCGTGCTATACCATATTATGATCTAAATTTAGAATGTAAATATTGTTTGTAGTTATGTATTACATATTGTCAAGTTGTATGCAAATTATTTGTTAGGCCCATCAGTTCCTCGTGGGAGACGAGTTGAACAACGCGTGCCTTAAAACTCATTCATTAGGCCCATCAGTTCGTAGAACAACGCGTGCCTCAAAACTCATTCATTAGGCCCATCAGTTCCTCGTGGGAGACGAGTTGAACAACGCGTGCCTCAAAACAATCTATTATTGTATGTGTGTGCATTATTTAATATTAAGTGTTTTATGAATAAATTTACATCTACATTTACTCATATGTGGTTATGCACTTTATTTTATAATCAATTCAATAAACTTGTTTAAATGTTTTCATAGGATTCACTCGCCAACTTTTTGTTGATCCAAAAACCATTTTTACACATGATACAGGTGAACAGGATGAGGCAAGGAAAACATAGGAAATGCCTTAGAAGAAAATAATGAAGTCTAGAAAGATGTATAGAACATGTTGTAATTATGATTGTATGATATTCTTTAAAAATTGTGATAATAAATATGAAACGTTATAATAAATGTCATGAGCTTTGATGAAAACCCAATCATGCCCCGATCACCTTTTTCCGCTGCGGGTCGGGGTGTGACAGATTGGTATCAGAGCCATGACTATAGGGATATAAGATAGGTTATTAGACCCTTAGAGCCTATACTATAGTTGATTAGATTTTAATTGTTTATGTGGTTATATGCAAACTCATGATGTTTATTTCTTTCATATTTATTACATACACAAATGCATGCAAACACTTCCGATATTACATTTTGTGATACATAGTGAATTATACTTACAGACAAACATACATAATTTCATACACATTCATCATACATATTTCAATGCTCACATATCAAATCATCTTCATAAATTCCGTTATTCAAAATTTTGTCGCATTTTTCATTTTTTTCAAATCTCATCAAAGTGAGTTCTGCGACGGGCATGTAGTAACTGTAAGGGTACAAGTACCGGTAGTCGGAACGTCCTGTCTAGGTTGGCATTCGTATAAATCCAATATAACGGACCAGTTTGCCTACTTGGGGACTAACGATGAGAGTACGAAGGACCTATTAGGCCAAAGCATGCCACACCAAACGTCGTTCGAACTAGCCCCACTTTGAGGTGTCACCGTGTCCACACCTGGATACATTCCGAAAATCATACGTTACATACATATTTCTCAATTTTCTCCGGGTTTTAGTGTACGTAACCAGGCTAACACATGCGAACCATATGAAAAACCCGTTAATCATGGGGGCCCACATGATTACGAAGGTGAAGTATGGCGGCATGCAAGGCCCAATTACGAGCAAAGCCCAAGACATCCTATGGATGTAGTACATTTATTATTCGATATTTATTTTATGAATGTTCATTCCTAAATACGACACATGATCCCTAAAACATCCAACTCATACTCTTGATATGTATTCCTTGTAGATGTCTTCTAGTCTCGCTCGTAGGAAGATGAGAGCAGGAAAAACCCGCGAGCGCATGGCTGCCCAAATCGCTCAACAAATGGCTGCCGTAATACCCAACATTGTAGTTCAAGTTCAACAAGCCCTTACCGCTAATCCCCTCAACCAAGAAGATCAAAATGTTATCAACCCTCCCCCAAATACCACTAAATGCACCTACAAGCATTTCAAATCCTGCGACCCTCCAAAATACGAAGGGACTGAGGGTGTCACCGCTCTCCTCAATTGGTTTGAAGAAATGGAGAACATTTTTCTAAATTGCGATTGCCCCGATGATCGCAAAGTGCGTTATGCTACTGGTCGTTTACTTGGAATAGCACTTACATGGTGGAATACAGAGAAGGCCAAACGAGGTGTTGAAGATGCTATGACTTTGACTTGGGAAGAGTTGAAGGAAATCATGACAAGACGGTTTTGCCCAAGGAGCGAAATCAAGAAATTAGAGGATGAGTTCTATTCGTTGAAACAAAAGGAAGGCGACCACACCACGTACAACAAGAGATTCCTCGAGTTAAATCAAATGGTTCCCAACTTGTTCACTCCTCTTTACTGTTTGATCGAACACTACATTCAAGGTCTTCCTTCAAAAATTCAAGACTCTGTAATAAGTACCACACCTACAACTTTGGAAGCAGCAATGGAGTTAGCTACAGAGCTCACGGAGAACCGTATACGGAATAAAGACTTCAAGGAGGAGAAGAAGAAGGATAAAGCATCAACTGAAACTTCAAACTCCACCCAAACCGAATCCCCTTCTCAACCCATTTCCAAGAGAAAACGAGATGGGCAACTTTTCGCTGTCACCCAACGTAATCAACCAGCCTCACAAGCCGTACCCCTCCAAGCTATCCCAATCACTCAAGTAGCACCCAACTCAACTTACCCAAATAAGAAACCTTACCTTGGACCTCACCCTCAATGTAACACCTTTTTCTATCACCATCCATCTACCTTACCTTGTCGACTATGTGCGAATTGTGGACGCTATGGCCATTTGAGCAAGGTTTGCCGCACCCCTCAAAACCAAACCTCACCCCCTACTCAAAACATGATCCAAACATATCAACAACCCCAATACCCCATGTTACCTTATGTTCGAGCTTGTTTTAATTGTGGCGACCCTACCCATTTTAGAAACACGTGCCCTCGATTGGTTAACATCATAAACGCCCAAGCTCAAGCAAACCCAGTTAACCAAGCAAATCAAGGAAACCCAACCACTAGGCCACCAGCAAGAGGAAGATTTTTCAACATCAACGCCAATCCTGTTGAAGATAATGACGGCCCAAACGAACCACCCAACTAGTCTCCTTCACCGAAAATCAAGATTCAACTCCAACCGCTTAGTTTTATGTTTTCCTTTATGTTATCTCAATTTTCACGTGTCTCAATTATAAATTGGAAATTTATCAAAGGATCTTAATGCGAATTACTATTCCAGTTTTGTTTTATACTCATTGATTTAACATTCATATTATCATACCTCACGACGTATTTCAATCTCATCATGCAAAGAAGTTGGGCTGTGTCTCACTTCTATATAGACTAACCTCTCCATCATAACAAACGAGAGAGGTACTGTCATCATTCAAACATGTATACTATCAGAATTAAGACTCAAGCTTTGATTGTTGTGTTTGTTTATGTTTTAGAGTCACATAGAACTAATCATAACTTACGGATAAAGCCAATGAAAATTTGACAAAAGTATGGTGGATACGCCGTTGGTACTTCCTATATATAAGTATTCTTGCCAAAGGATCAGAGGCGTTGTCAAGCGGTTATGAGAAGTTCCATGTAGGATTTAGTATTGTCTTGGTTGAAGTTTGTTTTATACTCACTGATTTAGCATTCATATCATCTCACCATTTAAAGAAATTGGATTGTGTTCTATTTCTATATAGGTTAACCTCTCCATCATAACAAACGAGAGAGGTACTGTCATCATTCAAACATGTATACTATCAGAATTAAGACTCAAGCTTTGATTGTTGTGTTTGTTTATGTTTTAGAGTCACATAGAACTAATCATAACTTACGGATAAAGCCAATGAAAATTTGACAAGAATATGGTGGATACGCCGCTGGTACTTCCTATATATAAGTATTCTTTCCAAAGGATCAGAGGCATTGTCAGGCAGTAATGAGAAGTTCCATGTAGGATTTAGTATTGTCTTGGTTGAAGTTTGTTTTATACTCACTGATTTAGCATTCATATCATCTCATCATTTAAAGAAATTGGATTGTGTTCTATTTCTATATAGACTAACCTCTCCATCATAACAAACGAGAGAGGTACTGTCATCATTCAAACATGTATACTATCAGAATTAAGACTCAAGCTTTGATTGTTGTGTTTGTTTATGTTTTAGAGTCACATAGAACTAATCATAACTTATGGATAAAGCCAATGAAAATTTGACAAGAATATGGTGGATACGCCGCTGGTACTTCCTATATATAAGTATTCTTGCCAAAGGATCAGAGGCATTGTCAGGCGGTTATGAGAAGTTCCATGTAGGATTTAGTATTGTCTTGGTTGAAGTTTGTTTTATACTCAATGATTTAGCATTCATATCCTCTCATCATTTAAAGAAATTGGATTGTGTTCTATTTCTATATAGACTAACCTCTCCATCATAACAAACGAGAGAGGCACTGTCACCATTCAAACATGTATGCTATCAGAATTAGGATTCAGGCTTTGGTTGTTGTGTTTGTTTATGTTCTAGAGTCATATCATAGAACCAATCATGACTTAATGATAAAACCAATGAAAATTTGACAAGAATATGGTGGATACGCCGCTGGTACTTCCTATATATAAGTATTCTTGTGAAAGGATCAGAGGCATTGTCAGGCGGTTATGAGAAGTTCCATGTAGGTTTTAGTAGTAGAAGTTTTGTTTAGAGATATAACCTTATCTTTCCAAACATATCAAAACTCTTGCACATGAAATCATACTTAGTGAATCAACTCTATTTATCAATATTTTATCGTAGGCATCAAAAAGCGATTCCTGTAGCAGGGTACTCAACCCTTACAAGGAACGTTACCGCCTCAAACAAAATTTAAACTCTTACACCCTTCTAAGTATGTAATTATCAAATTAAAACACCATCCTTTTGAGACAAACATGCCATTACTTAAATTTCGGGACGGAATTTCTAAAAATAGGGGATACTGTAAAATCCGTCAAAAACCGGGTTAACCGAACCCGCTTCGTTTATTAACCGAACATCCAGTTAAAATTTTCGCTGCGTATTTAATGCTCAAATTAATTTTATACGATACACAATTAATCAATATATTATAATTTAAAAACTATAATTAATAATCAATAATAAATAAGGAGATAAAAATTAAATAGATGTCACACCCCGACCCGCAGCGGATAAGGTGATCGGGGCATGATTGGGTTATCATCAAAGCTCATGACATTTATTAAACGTTTCATATTCATTAATACAAATTAAATGAAAATTTACAATAATGTTACAACATGATCTAACTAACAATCTAACTTCTTTGTTCTCTTCTAAGGCATATCCTATGTTATCCTTGCTTCAACCTGTTCACCTGTATCATGTGTAAAAAGGTTTTTGGATCAACATAATGTTGGCGAGTGAATCCTATGGAAAACATTTGAACAATTTATTTAAATTGATTATGAAATATGTGCACAACCAAACATGAGTAAAAATAGATGTAACTTAATCGGCAATCGTAAGATGTTAAATGAAACACTCATGAATAATAATGGAACAATTAAAGGCACGCGATGCTCAACTCGTCTCTCACGAGGAACTGAGGGGCCTGATGAATGAATTGCATAAACATGATAATATGAATCACACAACCACAAACAATATAAACTCAATGATACACACATGAATAATAATGAATTTGATGTGAAGCACGCGATGTTCTACTCGTCTCCCACGAGGAACTGATGGGCTTAATGTATGAGTTTCATATGACTTGACAAATGGCAATAAGTGAATCACAACAATAAAAAACAATCTAAGTTTAAGTCATGATGTGGTATGGCACAAGTTTAAATAAATAAATGAATTAATTTCATAACACATGACACACCCCAAAACGTGTAATTTAAAAGGGGGAATTGTAAGATTCACTCACAGTGGGTGCGTTCGGTTGATGACGTTGAATGCACGCGAAGTGGTTTTAACCACGAGTGAGATTTAACCTAGATAAATTGCATTATGGTTTGGTAAGTAAACGGATTTTATTAAACTATTTTAGTAGAATGGTTGGGTGCATTTTTGTGAGTTTGAGGCTATTTTCTAATCTTAAAAATGTTATTTTTAAGTATTTATAATTGATTTTTAATTAAAATAATTAAATAAAAATAATAAAAATATTTTATTTTTTTCTGACCGTTGACTGACCCTTTGACCGTTGACCTGACCGTTGACCGGTTCAATGGCAGATTATTGTGCGCTGAGTGAGGCTCGAACCCGAGACCTCCCGTACGCGTGCACGCAGCTCTACCAACTGAGCTACGTGTCTAACCCGTTATATATCCGATTTTAATTACATATATACATTAATTAGAATTAAACAGAAATCCTTTTATTTTAAAAACAGTCTAAACGAACCGGCCTTGCACTCCACAGGTCTCGAACCCGGGACCTGTGGGTTAATCTAACACACAGTCCACCGCTGGACTGTGTGTTTAACATGTTATATATTTCCACTTTTATTATACTTAAATACAAATTATCCGCTTTCATTTCTGACTCCTATTTAAAAAGTTAATAATTGTCCGAGTCGATGTAAGAGACCGGACTCGAACTTGTGACCAGTGATATAAACAAACACACAGTCCACCGCTGGACTGTGTGTCTAACTTGGTTATTATTCCGGTTATCAATATACTTAACATACACTAGTGACGACTCCGGTTCGGTTAAACAAAAAAAATTGGTTTTTATTAAAGGCAGCGTGTGTGAGACGGGAATCGAACTCGAGACCTTTGCATGATTAACGTTTTATGTGCACACAGTCCACCGCTGGACTGTGTGTCTAACCCGATTAATATCATGATTTTAATTAAACTTATAAGATACGAAAGTGCATCGTCTTCTTCACTGAAAAACAACCAGAGATGAAGTCTGACTGGTTCGAGATTTTTATCAGTTTTATTAGTGTTTTACAGTTGATTAAGGTAATATAAAAGTGAAACGGAAAAGAAACTGGGCGGAGAAAGTATACCGACAGGACTCTCTGTTTTCCGGCAGAACTCCGGCGACAAAATTCAACTCCGGCGTCAGGTGTCTTGCAGCAGCAAGTCTCCGGAAATCTTGGAAAGAGTATGGGTAACTTCGGTAAAGGTTTAGGGGATTCAGAAAAGCTCGGCAATGGGGAAACCGGTTTTCCGGCGACGAACAGGTTTATTCCGGCGAGTGGAATTACGCCGAGAAAAGGTGTGATTTTTGAGCGAAAGGTTTGTCTTCGGTTGAGGGTGAATTTATAGGGAAAATTCGAAATGTATTTGATCTGTTTTACGACTGGGTTCATTGATTAAGATTTTCCGGCGGTTATCATTTTTAGTCGCGGACTTCAAACATCGGTTATAACCGATATCTGGTTAATGGTTTACGTTATAACGTAAATCGTAGTTAAGACTCGCGAGTTTACCGGGATTCCGACGACTGAACTGATTTGGGCGCCGGTTTTGAATTCGTAAAGTCATTTTATGAATTAAATGATTCTATTAATTAACAAACGGAACATGTGGCGCAGTGGTTTGTGTGTGCGGTGATAAGTCGTTGAACTGACTCGATACAGACCCGGGTTCGAAACCCGGCATAGGTAATATATTTTTATTTTGCGATTTTTGACTGTTTTTCAAAAACTAAATATATATTCCCGCATAATAATTGATTACGGATCGTTTAAAAATATTTTGGGCATTTAATTCGCAACGAAAATTTTGACTGACTGTCCGGTTGATAAACGGAGCGGGTTTGGTAAATCCGTTTTTTGACGGATGTTACAGTATCCCCTGCTTTTTAGAAATTTCGTCCCGAAATTTAAATAATGATATATTTTGACTAAAAGGATGGTGATGTTTTGTTTGACAGTTGTATGCTTAACAAAATAAGGGCTTAAGTTTTTGTTCGAGGCGGTAACGTTCCTTGTAAGGGTTAAGTACCCTTATTCAGGAATCGCTTTTTGTTGCCTACTGTATAAGTATTGATAAACAGGAATGATTTGCTAAAAAAAATGATATCATGCATAAGAGTTTAGATACGTTTGGGAAAATATGGTTATATCCTAAGGCAAAACTTCTAACACTATAATCTACATGGAACATAAATAAAAACACAACAGCTGATATTTGAACATAAGTAAGCACAACAGCTAATATCCAAACATGAATGAACACATCAGCAAATATTTGAACATGAATAAACATAACAGCAAATATTCGAACATGAATGAACACATCAGCAAATATTTGAACATGAATAAACACAACAGCAAATATTCGAACATGAATATACACATCAGCGAATATTTGAACATGAATAAACACAACAGCAAATATTTGAATCCACATTCTGATAACATATATGTTTGAATGATGGAAGTTCCTCTCTCGTTTGTTATGATGGAGAGGTTAGTTTATGTAGAAATGGAACACAATCCAATCTCTTTAAATAACATGATGATATCAATGTAACACAAATTCCAACCAAAGCAATACTAAATCCTACATGGAACTTCTCATAACCGCCTGATAATGCCTCTGATCCTTTGGCAAGAATACTTATATATAGGAAGTACCAGCGGCGTATCCACCATATTCTTGCCAAATTTTCATTAGTTTTATCCACAAGTTATGATTGGTTACCAAGAAACTAATAAATCCTACATAGAACTTCTCATAACCGTCCGATAATGCCTCTGATCCTTTGACAAGAATACTTATATATAGGAAGTACCAGCGGCGTATCCACCATATTCTTGTCAAATTTTCATTGGTTTTATCAGTGAATTATGATTAGTCCTATAATTCTACAATCAATACAACAAACATAAATTACTGAAATGAAATATATCTGTGCGATCAAGGCTCAATCGAACGGAGCCGATCGTATTGCATGTACTGAACATGAAATGGATGTGCGCTCAAGGCTCAATCAAACGGAGCCGAACGTATTGAATATACTGAAATTGAAATTGTGTGCTCAAGGCTCAATCGGGTGGAGCCGAGCGTATTGCATGTACTGAAAATGAATAACTTAACCACACAAACAGCCTATGCATGGAACCTCTCATAACCGCCTGATAATGCCTCCGATCATTTGACAAGGATACTTATATATAGGAAGTACCAGCGGCGTATCCACCATATCCTTGTCAAATTTTCATTGACTTTATCCGTAAGTTATGATTAGTTCTATGCGACTCTACAACAAACACAACAACCACAAGATACTGATAATGAAATTGTATGTGCGCTCAAGGCTCAATCAAACGGAGCCGAACGTATTGAATGAAATTGTATGTGCGCTCAAGGCTCAATCAAACGGAGCCGAACGTATTGAATGTACTGAAATTGAACAACTTAATCTAAACAACCATCACACAATCAGCCTATGCATGGAACCTCTCATAACCGCCTGATAATGCCTCCGATCATTTGACAAGAATACTTATATATAGGAAGTACCATCGGCGTATCCACCATATCCTTGTCAAATTTTCGTTGACTTTATCCGCAAGTTATGGTTAGTTCGATGCGACTCTACTACAAACACCACAACCACAAGATATTGATAATGAAATTGTTTGTACGCTCAAGGCTCAATCAAACGGAGCCGAACGTATTGCATGAACTGGAAATGTAAATTGAAATGTGCGCTCAAGGCTCAATCAAACGGAGCCGAACGTATTGCATGTATTGAAATGTAAAATGAAATAACCGATCAAGGCTCAAACAAACGGAGCCGATCGTGCGGGCACGCCCTGATCAACCCATAATAAAATGGGGATCAAACTCAACCTCGATGGATGGGGAGCTACGGCCTCGGCAAAAGCATATACTGAAAACAATATATAATATATAATATCCAATAATTTCTCTAACAGTCTACACATGTGTTAAAGAAAAACACAAGACTAAACAATAGGAGTTGAATCTGGATCTTCGGCGAAGAGGACTAGCTGAGTATCTTCATCTGGGCCGTCATTATCTTCGACAGGATTGGCGTTGATATTGAAGACTCTTCCCCTTGTTGGTGGCATAGTGGTTGGGTTTTCTTGGTTTACTTGGTTAACTGGGTTTGATTGGGCTTGAGTGTTGATAACGTTAACCAATTGAGGGCATGTGTTTCTAAGGTGGGTAGGGTCGCCACAATTGAAACAGGCTCGCGCATATGGGAACATGGGGTATTGGGGTTGGTGATAAGTTTGGGCCATGTTTTGAGTAGGGGAAAAGGTTTGGTCTTGAAAGGTGCGACAAACATTGTTCACATGACCATAGCGTCCACAAGTTGTACATAGCCGGCAAGGTAAAGTAAGGGGATGGTGATAAAAACAGTTGTTGCATCGAGGGTGAGGTCCAAGATATGGTTTCTTATTTGGGTAAGCTGAGTTGGGTGCCACTTGGGTGATTGGGATAGCTCGGATGGGTATGGCATGAAAAACTGGTTGATTTCGTTGAGTAGCAGCGAAAAGTCGCCCGACTCTTCTTCTCTTAGGATTGGGTTGAGAAGGGGTTTCAGTTTGAGTGGAGTCGGAGGTTTCAGTTGATTCTTTATCCTTCTTTTTCTCCTCCTTGAAGTCTTTGTTTCGGATTCGGTTCTCGGTGAGCTCTGTTGCTAGCTCCATTGCTGCTTCCAAAGTTGCAGGCTTGGTACTTATTACAGGGTCTTGAATCTTTGACGGAAGACCACGAATGTAGTGCTCGATCAAACGGTAGAGGGGAGTAAACATGTTGGGAACCATTTGATGTAATTCGAGGAACCTTTTGTTGTAGGTGGTGTGGTCTCCTTCCATTTGCTTCAATGAATAAAATTCATCTTCTAGCTTCTTGATTTCGCTCCTTGGGCAAAATCGTCTGGTCATGATTTCCTTCAATTCGTTCCAAGTTAGGGTCATAGCATCTTCAACACCTCGTTTTGCCTTCTCTGTATTCCACCAAGTAAGTGCTATCCCATATAGTCGACCGGTAGCATAACGCACTTTGCGATCATCAGGGCAATCGCAATTTAGAAAAGTATTCTCCATTTCTTCAAACCAATGGAGGAGTGCGGTGACACCTTCAGTCCCTTTGTATTTCGGAGGGTCGCATGATTTGAAATGCTTGTAGGTACATTTAGTGGTATTTGGGGGAGAGTTGAAAATGTTTTGGTTTGCTTGATTGACAGGATTATCGGTAAGTGCTTGTTGAACTTGGATTACAATGTTGGGTATTACGGCAGCCATTTGTTGAGCGATTAAGGTAGCCATGCGTTCGCGGGCTTTTCTTGCTCTCGTCTTCCTACGGGCGAGGTTAGAAGACATCTACAATGAATACATGACAAGAGTATGAGTTGGATGCTTTTGGGATCATGGGTCGCATTCAAGAATGAACATTCATAAAATAATTATACAAAAATACTACATCCATAGGATGTCTTGGGCTTTGCTCGCTGTTAGGCCCGTCATGCCGCCATACTTTACCTGTGTAATCATGTGGGCCCCCATGAATACCGGTTTTTCATATGGTTCGCACGGTTTCTGCCTGGTTGCGTACACAAAAACCCGGAGAAAATCGAGAAATATGTATACAACGTGTGATGTTCGGAATGTGTCCAGGTGTAGACACGGTGACACCTCAAAGTAGGGTTAGTTCGAACGACGTTTGGTGTGGCATGCTTTGGCCTAATAGGTCCTTCGTACTCTCATCGTTGGTCCCCAGGTAGGCAAACTGGTCCGTTATATTGGATTTATACGAATGCCAGCCTAGACAGGACGTTCCGACTACCGGTACTCGTACCCTTCCAGTTACTACATGCCCGTCGCAGAACTTACTTTGATGAGATTTGAATATTGCACAAAATCTTTGGATAATGAGAATATGAAAATAAATTGAATTCATGAACATCGATATATGTATAATGAATATGTATATATGTATAATGAATATGTATATGAGCATGTATGTTTGACTGAAATGTAAACAAATATGAAACAAATAAATATCACAAGTTTGTATGTAACCACCTAATCAATTTAAAATTTAGGCAGACTATAGTATAGGCTCTAAGGGTCTAATAACCTATCCTATATCCCTATAGTCATGGCTCTGATACCAATCTGTCACACCCCGACCCGCAGCGGATAAGGTGATCGGGGCATGATTGGGTTATCATCAAAGCTCATGACATTTATTAAACGTTTCATATTCATTAATACAAATTAAATGCAAATTTACAATAATGTTACAACATGATCTAACTAACAATCTAACTTCTTTGTTCTCTTCTAAGGCATATCCTATGTTATCCTTGCTTCAACCTGTTCACCTGTATCATGTGTAAAAAGGTTTTTGGATCAACATAATGTTGGCGAGTGAATCCTATGGAAAACATTTGAACAATTTATTTAAATTGATTATGAAATATGTGCACAACCAAACATGAGTAAAAATAGATGTAACTTAATCGGCAATCGTAAGATGTTAAATGAAACACTCATGAATAATAATGGAACAATTAAAGGCACGCGATGCTCAACTCGTCTCTCACGAGGAACTGAGGGGCCTGATGAATGAATTGCATAAACATGATAATATGAATCACACAACCACAAACAATATAAACTCAATGATACACACATGAATAATAATGAATTTGATGTGAAGCACGCGATGTTCTACTCGTCTCCCACGAGGAACTGATGGGCTTAATGTATGAGTTTCATATGACTTGACAAATGGCAATAAGTGAATCACAACAATAAAAAACAATCTAAGTTTAAGTCATGATGTGGTATGGCACAAGTTTAAATAAATAAATGAATTAATTTCATAACACATGACACACCCCAAAACGTGTAATTTAAAAGGGGGAATTGTAAGATTCACTCACAGTGGGTGCGTTCGGTTGATGACGTTGAATGCACGCGAAGTGGTTTTAACCACGAGTGAGATTTAACCTAGATAAATTGCATTATGGTTTGGTAAGTAAACGGATTTTATTAAACTATTTTAGTAGAATGGTTGGGTGCATTTTTGTGAGTTTGAGGCTATTTTCTAATCTTAAAAATGTTATTTTTAAGTATTTATAATTGATTTTTAATTAAAATAATTAAATAAAAATAATAAAAATATTTTATTTTTTTCTGACCGTTGACTGACCCTTTGACCGTTGACCTGACCGTTGACCGGTTCAATGGCAGATTATTGTGCGCTGAGTGAGGCTCGAACCCGAGACCTCCCGTACGCGTGCACGCAGCTCTACCAACTGAGCTACGTGTCTAACCCGTTATATATCCGATTTTAATTACATATATACATTAATTAGAATTAAACAGAAATCCTTTTATTTTAAAAACAGTCTAAACGAACCGGCCTTGCACTCCACAGGTCTCGAACCCGGGACCTGTGGGTTAATCTAACACACAGTCCACCGCTGGACTGTGTGTTTAACATGTTATATATTTCCACTTTTATTATACTTAAATACAAATTATCCGCTTTCATTTCTGACTCCTATTTAAAAAGTTAATAATTGTCCGAGTCGATGTAAGAGACCGGACTCGAACTTGTGACCAGTGATATAAACAAACACACAGTCCACCGCTGGACTGTGTGTCTAACTTGGTTATTATTCCGGTTATCAATATACTTAACATACACTAGTGACGACTCCGGTTCGGTTAAACAAAAAAAATTGGTTTTTATTAAAGGCAGCGTGTGTGAGACGGGAATCGAACTCGAGACCTTTGCATGATTAACGTTTTATGTGCACACAGTCCACCGCTGGACTGTGTGTCTAACCCGATTAATATCATGATTTTAATTAAACTTATAAGATACGAAAGTGCATCGTCTTCTTCACTGAAAAACAACCAGAGATGAAGTCTGACTGGTTCGAGATTTTTATCAGTTTTATTAGTGTTTTACAGTTGATTAAGGTAATATAAAAGTGAAACGGAAAAGAAACTGGGCGGAGAGAAAGTATACCGACAGGACTCTCTGTTTTCCGGCAGAACTCCGGCGACAAAATTCAACTCCGGCGTCAGGTGTCTTGCAGCAGCAAGTCTCCGGAAATCTTGGAAAGAGTATGGGTAACTTCGGTAAAGGTTTAGGGGATTCAGAAAAGCTCGGCAATGGGGAAACCGGTTTTCCGGCGACGAACAGGTTTATTCCGGCGAGTGGAATTACGCCGAGAAAAGGTGTGATTTTTGAGCGAAAGGTTTGTCTTCGGTTGAGGGTGAATTTATAGGGAAAAATCGAAATGTATTTGATCTGTTTTACGACTGGGTTCATTGATTAAGATTTTCCGGCGGTTATCATTTTTAGTCGCGGACTTCAAACATCGGTTATAACCGATATCTGGTTAATGGTTTACGTTATTACGTAAATCGTAGTTAAGACTCGCGAGTTTACCGGGATTCCGACGACTGAACTGATTTGGGCGCCGGTTTTGAATTCGTAAAGTCATTTTATGAATTAAATGATTCTATTAATTAACAAACGGAACATGTGGCGCAGTGGTTTGTGTGTGCGGTGATAAGTCGTTGAACTGACTCGGTACAGACCCGGGTTCGAAACCCGGCATAGGTAATATATTTTTATTTTGCGATTTTTGACTGTTTTTCAAAAACTAAATATATATTCCCGTATAATAATTGATTACGGATCGTTTAAAAATATTTTGGGCATTTAATTCGCAACGAAAATTTTGACTGACTGTCCGGTTGATAAACGGAGCGGGTTTGGTAAATCCGTTTTTGACGGATGTTACAATAGAGACGCCGGGTTTCGAACCCGGGTCTTCCGCTCAAACAAACACACAATGCACCACTAGGCTACCTGCACTCTTTGGGAAATAATTGAAATCAATAAATATAAATATTCTTGCCATGCGAGTCAATTGCGAGATTTCAGTAAGTAACCGCTCTGCTTCAAACGTATACGTTTTAAAGAACGATTATGACAATCAATCCTTAACCGAAATCGCAATCAAACACTTTAACTCGCAAACCGTTATCACTGTTACAAAATTTCCGTTTGATTTTAAGCAAGTCGTGGTTTTGGAAGTCTATGAGTACTTTCAGTCAGAGAACCAACTCGCTATTCACTCGAATCAACACTCAATACAATCGTAAACCCCTCTACAAGTCCCTATTCAGCAAGAACAACTCGCCGGAAACTTTCTGCAACTCGCCGGAAAACCAAACCCCTTCACCTCTGTGCCTTACTCTAAAAACAGAACATCTAGAGCTCATACCGAAGTCACCCACACTCACCTCAAACTTCTTGAAGAACCTCTGCCGCAAGATACACGTCCCCGGAATAAGCTGCTGTCATCGAAAACTCGCCGGCTAAACAGGGGATCTCTGTTCGGTATATCTTACACCTAATCTCTCTCGTTTTTATTAATCTCATATGTAGCTAAATTACAATTTACTAAAGAAATTGATGAATGTATCGAAACAGTCGGGTTTGGGTTCTGGGTTTAACGAAGAAGATGAAGTTTTCGGTTATATATATATATAATTTAAAACAAGTTATATAAACGGGTTAGACACACAGTCCAGCGGTGGACTGTGTGCAAACAATACGCATACGTCCCGAGTTCGATCCTTGACACACGCACATTCTCGGTAATAAAAATGTTACTTTTTTTAAATTGAACCGGATCCACTCGCAGTTAGATGTTAAGTTTAATGAAAACCAGAATAATAACCAAGATAGACACACAGTCCAGTGGTGTACTGTGTGCGAGTTTAAATCATACGTCACGGGTTCGAGTCCAGGCTACCGCACCGGTTCTGGCAATTATCAAACTTTTTATATAAGGACAGAAATGAATTTATCTAGTTTGTATATAAGTATAATTAAAAACAGAAATATTTCGGGTTAGACACATAGCTCAGTTGGTAGAGCCGCGTGCACGCGTACGGGAGGTCACGGGTTCGAGTCTCACCCAGCACACATATAAGTGACCGGACCGGTCAGCGGTCAACGGTCAACGGTCAACGGTCATGGTCAACGGTCAAAAGTCAACATTTTTATTATTTTTATTTATTTATTTAAATTAAAAATTAATTAAAAATACTTAAAAATAACATTTTTAAAGTTAGAAAATAGCCTTAAACTCACAAAAATATATCCGATAATCCTACTAAAATTGATTAATAAAATCCGCTTATTTACTGAACCGTTATGTTATTATCTAGGTTAGTTTCTCTCGTGGTTAAATCCAATTTCGTGCGCGTTCATCATCAATCCAAGAAACGCAACCACTGTGAGTGAATTCTTACAAATTCCCCTTTTTATTCATGTTTTGGGGTGTATCATGTGTCACTTAAACTAATTCGTTTATTCAAATTCGTGCTATACCATATTATGATCTAAACTTAGAATGTAAATATTGTTTGTAGTTATGTACTACATATTGTCAAGTTGTATGCAAATTATTTGTTAGGCCCATCAGTTCCTCGTGGGAGACGAGTTGAACAACGCGTGCCTTGAAACTCATTCATTAGGCCCATCAGTTCGTAGAACAACGCGTGCCTCAAAACTCATTCATTAGGCCCATCAGTTCCTCGTGGGAGACGAGTTGAACAACGATTGCCTCAAAACAATCTATTATTGTATGTGTGTGCATTATTTAATATTAAGTGTTTTGTGAATAAATTTACATCTACATTTACTCAGATGTGGTTATGCACTTTATTTTATAATCAATTCAATAAACTTGTTTAAATGTTTTCATAGGATTCACTCACCAACTTTTTGTTGATCCAAAAACAATTTTTACACATGATACATGTGAACAGGATGAAGCAAGGAAAACATAGGAAATGCCTTAGAAGAAAATAATGAAGTCTAGAAAGATGTATAGAACATGTTGTAATTATGATTGTATGATCTTCTTTAAAAATTGTGATATAAATATGAAACGTTATAATAAATGTCATGAGCTTTGATGAAAACCCAATCATGCCCCGATCACCTTTTTCCGCTGTGGGTCGGGATGTGACACACGTCATGGAGTATCGATCGATGAGGTTTGCAACAATGACAACATCGATGGAGAAATTGAGGGTACCAACAATTTATTATTCTTTTAAGTGACAATCATAAAAATACCCTAATGCGTTTTATTTTATTAATTGTTTGTTTTTAAAATATCTTCATTGTTCTAAGGCTAACACACGAAGTGGTAGAACAACCGTGGCTATGCGAGAGTACTACTGTTACAAGTTCCAGATTCGATTTACCGAAAACGTGCTTCTGTTTGGTGGTAGACTGCTACAACAGTTTGTGGTAGATGTTTACAATAAATTGAGACGTCAGGTTTAGAATTTTGTGAGAGAAACCAGGCTAAGATACGGCCGACTTGTACCAAGGTATTTTGGATTGCGTCAATGGTGGTGAGGTTCATGCAAACAGAGTCAGAAAAAGAATTGTGTTGCCTACATCTTTCATCGGAGGGCCTCACGACATGCGAAGTTGGTTTCTAGATGCGATGACTTTAATTCAAGATGACGGCAAGACTGATATATTCCTTACAATGACGTGTAATCCTAAGTGGCCTGAATATGTGATAATTTACATGTTGGTCAAACTGCACAAGATTGCCCAGACCTTGTTTCAAGAGTGTTTCGGGCTAAATTAGAAGATCTTAAGGAACAAATCTTCAAGAAACATATCCTCGGGGAAGTTAAAGGCATACGTTTATGTCATTGAATTTCAAACGCGTGGTTTGCCGCACCACATTTTCTCCTTATCATGTACCCGCAACACAAAATCAATAACGCAGACCATTATGATAAGGTTGTGTGTGCTGAGCTTCCTAACAAACTAAGACATCCCAAATTGCATGAGATTGTTGTGAAGCACATGATTCACGGCCCTTGCAACGGTTTACGATTAAGCAGTCCTTGTATGTAGGGTGATCCTAATTTTTTTTCATTTTTGCTATCCTAGACAATTTAATGAAGAGATAACACGAGGAGATGATGCATCTCCATTGCATCGAAGGAGAGACACCGGAATAGAAGTGGACGTACGAGGAAAAAGCACTTGATAATAGATGGGTGGTCCCGTATAACCCAAGGCTTTTGATGATGTTTAACTGCCACATCAATGTTGAAGTTTGCTCAAGTATAAAATCTGTGAAATATCTTTTCAAATATGTTTATAAAGGACATGACAAACACGTTATTTAAGTTGATCAATGTGAGCAAGGGGTTGTTATTAATGAGATAAAGAGATTTCAAGATGCATGCTACATATCACCCCAGAGGCTATGTGGCGCATTTTTTTCCTTCTCTCTTTCTCAAATCTTTCCTTATGTTCTATCCTTACAACTTCATCTGCCAAATAACATATGGTTAGATTTAGAGATAATGAGATCATGTCTAATATTGTTGATAGGGAAAGGGATAAGAGAACCATGCTAACAACATTTTTTTGAGAAAAATAGAATCGATGAAATAGCTAGGGTATATTTGTATAAAGATTTTCCAAAACACTTCACGTGGAATGGAAGCACACACTGTTGGAATCGTCGTTTTGGAAAAAAAAACAAAGAGGTCGTATTGTTTCCGCTAATCCAGCCAAAGGAGAAAGGTACTACTTACGCCTACTTTTGTCAAATGTCAAAGGGCCTACTTATTTTGAACATCTTTGCATAGTTAATGGTCAAAGGTGTGAGACATTTCGAAAAGCAACTCTTGAGTTAGGCTTAATAGAAGACGATAAATATCTATCACAATATCTCGAAGAAGCCTCTATATTCCAGTTTCCCAATGCTCTTAGAAGGTTATTTGCGACCATAATGATTTTTTGCCGACCTGGAGATATTTGAAAGTCATGGAATGACCACTTTGATTCACTTTCTGAAGATCATTGGTTACATTGTAAAAGTATCAAACGAGTTCAAAATATGGTTCTTACCAAAATTTGTGTCTTTCTACAATCCATGAGTAAAATTATCAATGAATTCGACCTTCCCAAGATAACAGATGATATTAACTTATAGGATGTAGGTTATTGTGAGTTACAAAGAGGAGTATGGGATTGTTTTAGAACCTGAACACTTGAGTTCCAAAGATTCACCTAATCCGGAAAAAAACGTGTTAGATGAGATCATGATGCATGTTGATAATGATCTTCCACACGTCTTCTTTATTGATGGTCCGGGTGGAACTGGAAAAACATTTTTATACAATGCCTTGCTTGCTAAAATTCGGTCACGTGGTCTTATTGCTCTCGCAACAGCTTCATCAGGTGCTACGGCTAATAATATGCCAGGAGGTAGAACGGCTCACTCGAGATTCAAGATTCCTATTAATCTTGAAAATAATTCAATGTGCAATATCAAGAAACAGAGTGGGCCGCTAAACTAATTCGTTCTACTAAAATAATCATATGGGATGAAGCGTCGATGACTAAACGACAGACGATAGAGGCAGTTGATCGTACATTGTAGGACATTATACGTGTTAGTCTCCCATTTGGTGGGAAGATAATGGTTATGGGAGGTGACTTTAGACTGGTGTTGCCGGTTATTAAACGTGGCACTCAAGCACAGATTGTAGACTCCAGCCTATGAATGTCACCTCTTTGGTCTTTGACTAAACAGATGCGGTTGACCATAAATATGAGAGCGCTAAAAGATCCATGGTTTTCTTAATTTCTTTTAAAAGTCGACGATGGAACTGAGGAACCAATCGAAGGAAACTATATATCTGCATACCCGATGACATGACAATTCAGTACAACAATAGAGAAAACTCTATAAAAGAATTAATCAATGCCATCTTTCCATCAATTGAAGATAATGTATATTCTTCAGATTATATAATCTCTAGAGTAATATTGTCCACTAAAAATGAGAGTGTTGACGAGATTAATAATCAAATGATTGACATTTTTCAAGGGAGAAAAAAAGTGTATCATAGTTTTGACGAAGCTGAAGACGATCAGCACAACTTCTATCCGATGGAGTTCTTAAACTCGCTAAATGTTAATGGTTTGCCGCCTTATAAGCTTGGTTTAAAAATTGGATGCCCAATAATATTGTTACGAAATATCGATCCATCACAAGGCCTGTGTAATGGAACACGGTTGATATGTAAAGGCTTCATGCGAAATGTTATTGATGCAGAAATTGCAGTCGGTCAGCATGCCGGTAAACGAGTATTTTTGCCAAGAATCCCTCTAACCCTTTCTGAAGATGACATGTTCCCATTCAAGCTGAAAAGAAAACAATTTCCAATTCGACTAAGCTTTTCCATGACGATTAATAAAGCTCAAGGTCAAACAATTCCACACATTGGTGTTTATTTACCGGATTCTATATTTTCACATGGACAACTTTGGGTGGCGTTATCAAGAGGGGTTTCAAGACAAAATACAAAGGTGTTGGTACATCTCGCCAAAGATTTTAAACAACGCGGAGTTTACACATCAAATGTTGTCTACCAGGAAGTGTTGCGTGATTAATGAACGCATTCGTATCACAAAGAAGATAAGTTAGTAGATTTTGTGCCTTAATTGCTTCCAGAAATTACTTTTTTAATTACTTTTCTAAAACACCTGTAAGCATATAACATTGTTTTTTTATGTGTCGAAATCTGGTACAGTAGAGGAGAAGATACAAGAAATTCATGAGCGAACATATGTATTTATAAAACAGGAAGAGATACAAGAGACTCCCTGTATTTTGTTTTTGGTGTTTGTCCAGCTACTTGCTTGTATTGTTCTCTTCTTGTTTTTAATTACATCTACTTCCTTGTTTTGTACTCTTCTTGTATATCGATCACGCTGAAGCTACAATTTAAAAAATTAGGAAAAGTATATCACCAAAGAATTGATAAACTAAAAAAAAAACAAGTGCCAACATATCACGAATAAAAAAACTAACTTAAGTACTATACAATATATCACAAGACAACTGATAAACTAACGGTAAATGAGTATCCTATTGTAAATCGCCACTCCCGCCGCATCGCGCGGGTAAATGACTAGTGTGTGTATGTATGTATGTATGTATAAGGGTGGAGTTCGGCTACAAAGTCCAAATTTTCTAAAAAGTGTAAAAAGTCATAAAACACTATAATTTCAATCATAAAACACATTGTGTTATTTGTGGATTTTAGGTGTGTTTTATGATTGAAATTGTAGTGTTTTATGACTTTTTATACTTTTTAGAAAATTTGGACTTTGTAGCCGAACTCCACCCTATACATACATACATACATGCATACATACACACACAAACATATACATATATACAGACATACAATCATACATACATATATACATATAAAGGCTTCAGTTCAATTAAGAACCACCATGAGTTGTGATAACCATGAGAACACCTACTTCCTGCGCGAGTTGGGCCACATTTGTTTGCACAAACGTAGGTGAAAATATTTAAACACATTTGTGAAAAAAATTGTCAAATCCATAGTACGCCTGATGGAAGTTTTGTTTACGCCTGATGTAAATTTTGTTTACGCCTGATGTAAATTTTATTACGACGATGAATATTTTTTTACACCTGATTTAAATTTTTACATGCGACATTTTTCTTATTCTTTTAGTTTTTTTGCTGAAACAAGTGATATTTTTAAGATTTTTGAGAAATTATTTTTTTGGAACAACCTGTTGGAAGGTCAAGTCCTCATGGTTCTCACAAGTCAATGTGGTTCTCATTTTACCATTTCCCTATATATATGTGTGTGTGTGTGTGTGATATTTTTTTATTAAAATAGAGAAATCATATAAAACATAAACTTACATCTTAGACCCATAAAAATATCAATCTAAAATTTATAAGTTAAGCCTATTTAGGTATTAGCCCAATATAACATAGATTATAATTTAATCGTTGTTTAAAAAATAATAGTTTCTTTATCTATTTTTAATGCCTAAAAGACACGTTTTGAGTGTTCGAACACAACACTTGACATCTCATGATCGGCCTAAAGCCCTTGCTTTTCTAAGACCCCAAATTCTAGAAATTATTTATGTGTATACAAAGTTGATAAATGAATAAATAGGATGGAAGCAATTTTTTTTTTAAGATAAGCCTCATATTCAATTTTCGCTTTAGGACCCCAACAGGCGTGAAACAATCCTGAAATTACGTATAGGATAATCATGATAAACTCTACACCACATACTTACTATTCTCCCCTTATATACGTTAAACGTTAACTCGATACTTTTGGGTATCAATAGATGCACTTTTATAATACAAGATAGTACACATGCCTTCACTATTGCTTGAAACTATGAGGATCAAGAACTTGATAATTTTTTAAAATGATGACATTGTGAATACAATTTTGATGATGATAACCTCAATCCCAATATATCCACTTCTATATTAAAGTTGCGTTTACAACCTCAATTCCAATATATCCACTTCCAAATTGAAATTGCATTTCAATAATCACTATTTCACGCTTCTCTTGGTTAAAATTATGCTTCAGTCATTACATTGTTAAAAATCCATTTCAACGTTATCATAGTTTCTATGAGATTCCAGTTTACAAACAAGTGTTATACCTATATAATTATCTTATCAATTATATTATCGTTATCATTATCAATCTATATTCAATCTATTAATTCACAAACACCATGAATAGTGTTTTTGTTGGTGTTGTCATTTGCTTGGATGAGTGTGGGGTTGTTTGCATCCTAATGGATTATGTAACGGTGAAGGCCTTCTCAGCAGTATAATAAGAAAAATAATTGACCATTTACCTTATTGCGTCTATTCGGTAAATATTTGATGAACATATTTACCCTTACTTGATAATAGGGTATCTCCTTTGATTTATATACAGAAATTACTAGAGAGATTTTAGATTGGTCACCAACACTTACAACACCACCATTATTCACCTCCCCCTCTGCTAATTATCATGATCTTCAAGATTATATCATCACCATCATAATCATACACCAAAAGAGGAACCCAATATATGGAGTAACATCCTAATTTTCATCAATACGGTGCACTTGCTAGATCTCATACACAAGTTCTAACATATTGTTTCTATATGTTTAATTTAAAGAATTGATCAACAAGTGGTCACAGAGCATATGCTGAGTAACAATTCGTTTTTGTTAAGAAACAAAAAAGTTTTGATGAAAAACCCACTTAAAATCATATTTAGAAACTTCAAAAAATTTTGGTTTTATGAACTTCGTCTCATCCTGCAAAATCAGAGTTGGTGTGATCTGACTAGTATCTTCATTTTACAATGGAAGTATTTAATGCTAAGACTTCTAGAAAGTGAACGCCCGCTAAGTACTCGAATCCCCATGGGTTCTCCTATACCAACTATGTCATAGTTTGAAAATATAACTGAGAGAGAAACATGCGAAAAATCAACATAAAGTTGACGAGTTCATAGTTTGATTGAAAAGATTTGAAATAAATCTTTTTGATGATCGGTTCAAGTAATGTTGAGAATACGTAATAAAACCATTTTTTTGGCATGTCTATTGAAAACCTTGTGTTTATAAAAAATGTATAATCGTCAATGTCCGCGTACGACAAATACAACATGCCGCATGAGCCTATAAACCACCCCGTGCTAGAGGAGTGCCTCGCCAAACCATTTACTTAAGACGATAAACTAGCAGACGGTTATAGTTCTGATATGTAGCAAGGACTTCACTGTACAGTTTAAGCGACCCTATGGCCCTTACATGTTGAGTAGAGGACAATCCAGTCCTTGTGTCTAAAAGTAGGACCAACCTGTCCCCTTATTTGTATGTAGGACAAACCAGTCCTTGAGTCTGTAAACAGGACCGACCAGTCCCCTTATTCGTATGTAGGGCAAACTAGTCCTTGTGTATGTAAGCAGGACCAACCAATCCCCTTACTTGTATGCAGGACAAACCAGTACCATAGTAACTAGCACCTTCCCGTCACTAGTCATGAAACTCATGCACATTTCAAAAATACGTGAGTGTTTTGTAAAACCGGTATGTTTAGCATAATCTTTCGTAAACCAGTTTGTTGGAATTCATTCGTAACATGCTTTAGAAACATATAGTTTTCGTTCATCGAAATTTTGTGTACTTTTGCAAAACTTGCATGTCTTTTCAACCCCGAAAAGATTTATAAAAATGTAAAAACCATAAAAAGTGGGGGTTATGAATTCACCTCGAGATATTTGTGCAAAGTCTAGCTTAATATGATTCCATAATGCCATTTCCAAAACATAACTCGCTAGCATGAAATCTATAACATTCCTATCAAGGAATAACTTATAAGTTTCTAATAAAAGTGATGTAGCTAAACTACGTTTCACCAAGCTCGATCGACTCACTAACCAGTGATTCGATGGGAAAGTGTTGTTGAATTTATAGAATGATAATGTTATGCTCGATTAAAATACATCGCCTTGAGAATACTTAGGGTTCGAGAGGTTTAGAATACATTTATATAAAAAATATAAATACATTTATAAAATCGTGTTTGTCGTCCCGAATGGTCGTATGTAACGAATATTTATATGAAAATAATATGTTATGGACTCGTATAATGTATTTACATATTTCCTGAATAGCTGTTATATATGTTGACGGATAACAATACGACTTGTCATAGTGTTTCATAAGATGTAGACATATATATATATATATACAAACGTAAGTATATATGCATCTAAACGCCGTGTCTCGTGGATAACTATCAAAAGTAATTATATAGTTGTAGCTTGTTAGGATCGCTCCGTTTGTTTGTTATCGAAACAACTCAGATAATAATGTGTTAAGATCGTACGGTAATATGTCGTATACTGTTTAGGCGTTTGAAATAAATATAATTATTTATATTTATTTTATAAAATATTCGAGTTGTAGATGTTGAAAGTAAGTATAAATAATTATATATATTTTGTATAAACTAGATGTTTGAAATAAATATAAATAATTATATTTATTTTATATAAGTTTTTCAAGTTTCGTTATCTTGTAAAACCACGGTCTTCGAAATGTTATAAATTTGTAAGTTATAAAGAGTCGTCAAAAATAAATATGCACTTATATTTATTTTATAAAATGTTTTAAATCCCGATAGGCTTTGTTTTTAGAATGTAACACGTTTTGTATTACGAATTTTTACGAAAACAGGCAGAGTTTCCTCTGTTTTTAGAACTAACCCAACAATACAAGTTGTCAATAAATTTTCAAAACTCAACAATCGATGTAACCAAATTATATAATTTTCCATCATATGTTTAAAACATAAATTTCATAGAATACAAGTCTAATATTGTGACATCCCGGTTTTTCAGATATCTTAAACGCACTACTTCACGGTTATTCGTTCCTACGTTAAATTGATTCGGAGACTTAAATTGCACGCTCGGAATAATTACGATAAATTCGTGAACTTGTCAAATGAATTACGTGCTATGTGTATTACACGTTTATAAGTTGGTGAATTATTATGTGATGTCCGATTTCGTGTTTTATTTTAGTTATAAAACATAGATGTAGTAAATAGATAAATCGGATCGAGCCGCGACACGAGCCAACCCCGTTTCCTTGAGACTCTAGGAGTTAACCAAGACTTAGGGACCAAGTGCTAGACCCAAACCAACCCACCCGAGTCCCTTGCGGCCGCAAGCTTTTTAAACCGTAAACCCTTCCCTTCCCTTTCATCCCTTGCGCTATATATACACACACATGCATGCTTTGCTTCACAAAAACAAAACACAAAAACCCTAGTTGAGAAATCAGCCGACGGCAGCCCTCCACTTGTTCCCTGGATCGCAAACAGCTTGGCTACATCTCTCTTGATCGCGGCAGCCCTCCCCTCACCATTCTTCTTCTTCTCGGTCGCAAGTTCTCGCCAACATCCGAATCAGTTCCATCTAGTTCTCGGCTCATTAATCCTATTGTTAAGGTTAGAATTTTATGTTATTTCGCTAATCATACTTGGGTCATGAATTATGGATCGTGTGTGTATGTAATGATGGAAAGTATTAGGATGGTAATCAGCTGATTTGGCTAGTTTGCAAGTTTGATGTTTTTCGGAATCTAGAAACATAGGCTGCGTTTTGTTTGATAAAAACTATAGATTATGATTAGGGTTTGCATGGGTATGATATATATGATAGTATATGATTGGAAATTCTGTTCTTGATCGCATATGTTCAATGTATCGATGGTTTAAGCGAGTTAGATTGTGATAAAATGCTGAATCAGAATGTTGAATGGTGGTTACAGCCAACTTCAACTGGCTGTAACTTGGTTATTATTTATTGAAAAACGGATTTTCTGAAGTCTAAAAAGTAGAGTTTTGAAAAATGATTCTAATGGCGCTGGATTCATATTTTTCTGAAGTTGTTTGATATTTTTAAGCAGCCAATTAAGTTCAGTAACTAAAGCTGTGAAAATCCTGAAAATTTGTTAGTTGTTTATCAAGTCGGATCTAATAATCGGTAGGGAGTCGAATCAGGAAATTTGTACAGCAACTAGATATGGAAATTTCCGGGGAACTCCCATTGGAATTTTGTTAATTGGACGAACGGTGATTTTTAAATGAATTCTTCGTGGACTGCAGTCAGAAAGCGACGAATCTGACTGCAGCCTAGCATATTAATATTTACGAATAATTGGTAAAGTGTTAGGATTTGAAAATTTTATATAAAATTCTACAGTATAGTTTTCACCTTCTGTAAAATAATTGGAATTTTTGGAACGTTGGAACTATTTTATAAAAATCCTTGAAAACAGCCGAATTATGAGTATATAAGCTGAAACTTGATAACTTGCGAATGTGTGCACCAAAGTGTTGCATGGATTGGATTGTGTTCATGATAAATTGTTTTGATCACTATGTGCACATGAGGATACTTGCATGCATGTTTGAGTGTTAGGAATTATGATTGTGTGTACCGCTTTGTGCGTTAATTATGTGTAAGATTTGTATTGGTGTGTTCACACACTAACTTGAAATCAATTGAATTGTTAGGACGCAATTAGCGGTCCCATCATTTGCAACTTCTGTCTTACACTAACCGAGCAACTAAAGGTGAGTTCACGGCCCCTAAATTTTATCCGGTTTTAAACAACAGGGGGAGAAACATGTATACACTCTACAACTCTATCTCTTTACGTTATACGAAGTTAACGTCACTTAACTATTCGGTAACTAAGTTAATGTTAATGTACGTTATGGTCACTAAGCAGCTATATCACACAAGTCCTCGACAATCTCTCGGATCGTTAGTATTGGGTTTAAATAGCGGGGAAATTATAAGTAGTACTACTGGGCCCGACAAGCCCCATCCGAGCTAGTCGCGCTAGCCGACGGGTATGGTCAACGGGTGAATAATTTGGCCTAACTTCGCCATGGTCAGTGATAGGCCTGGCAACACGGAGGCACAACAGTCAGCTTCGATCGCGAACACTTATGTGACATAACTTTAGGCTAGCTACCTATATATATTAACATGAACTTAATTACGAATCAACAATATTATCCCGGGTTAGGGATAATGGAACCAACAACGTTATTATTCCAGGTTAGGAATAATGGGACAGCATTATTATTCCGGGTAAGGAATAATGGAACTATCAGTATTATTCCGGGTTGGGAATAATGGAACTATCAGTAATATTCCGGTTAGGAATATGGAACTAAACCGTTATCCCGGGTTAGGGATAACGGGGGGGGGGGAACAAACTTATAACCGAACAAACGAATTTATAAAAACCTGTGAACTCACTCATCTTTAATGTTGACACTTGTTTCTTTACATGTTTCTAAGGACGCTAGGAGCTCTAGGTGCACTCACTTGCATTGATCAAGACACCTTTTATCGAGTCTCATTTACAAACATTGTTTTGGGTTTTTCATTTGTTTTGGCGTTTGTGTTGGCGCCCGTTTCTCTACTTATTTTTATGCTTCCGCTCAACCATAAAAACTAATGCTTCCGCTAAACATTGGAAACTAACTAAGACAATATAAAATCTACAATGAATGGTTAAACAAATGATTTTGGAAAACATATTATCAATTCATATAGAGTCGTTCGACGTACTAGTGTCTCAGATTCTGGTTTGTTCACACGCCTCGCGGTAAAACTCCGCAAGTGGAAATTGAGGGTGTGACAGATTGGTATCAGAGCCACTAGCTATAGAGAACCGGGTTTGCATTAAAAGTAGACCTAAACTATAGCTGAATACACGACACTAGACGTAGTTTGGCACCGAACTGTTATATCTTGTTATGTGATGTACCACAACTGTGTTATGTAGAATATGAATGCATAGTAAGAAATGAATGCAACTCGTAACTAACTACACAACCTAACAGGCAATGTCATCGTCATCCTCATCATCCGACAAACTTACGCTACCAAGGGCGCCAGGAAAGGCTCCTATGGTGGAACCCTTACCATCTTATGGCGTGGAGACACGCTCAGCTGCGAGAAAAAAGGCTCGCTCTAGGAGAGGAGTCGTCATCACGCCCACTCATCGCTGTGCCGGTCAAACCGGTTAACTCTGTAGAAGTAGGAAATGACCTACTTAGAGATATGATACGGAAACAACAAGAACAAATAGAAAGAATGCATGAAACCATCCTAGCACAGGGATGGATGATACGACAACTGACAGGTAAAACCAGATCGCTCGAGGAAGAGCAACATACGAGTAAGATAGCTCGTAACACCTTAGCCAGAGACCTTCGTGCTGAGCAGCTAAGGGCTGACTGGCTAGAAGACAGAGTTCTTGAGTCTAGCTGGAGAATTCAAGAACTGGAACAAAATCAGGCACCTGCACCAGTACCTGCCCCAGCACCGGCCCCTCCAGTGCCGGTAGAGGAGGATCCGGAAGAGGATCCAGAAGAGGATCCAGAAGAGGATCTGGAAGAGGATCCAGAAGAGGATCCAGAAGAGGATCCCCGAAGACCCAGGAGGATGCAGAGGAGGATCCGGAGGAGGACCCAGCTGTAGAAGCTGGAAATGCCGCGCAGGATGACGGCAACGATAGTGATTTGGGCGATGGAGACGTAGAAGACTGACACGTCTCGCTTATTTTATTTACTTTCCTTCAGTCTAATTATTTTCCCACTTGTGTTTAAACTTGAGACTTTATAGTGAATTCATATGTTTAGTTGGCACTTTGTAAGACGTTGAAACTTTATTTAATCAAGTATTTCTTTTGACTATTTAATTTATTTGAGTTGACATAACTTGAAGAATTATTTAAGTACGGAATAGGATAACTATATTGGATATATAGACTTATCGGTGTGTGTTTATGTTGTCTTACGAAGATCCAAATGGCAACTGGACGTCGCAGGAACCTTAACATGACGCCCGAAGAATTAGCTGCAATGATCCAAGAGCACGTAAACGCAGCTCTAGCGGGTGTTCAGAACCAACCAGCAGGTAACCATTATTAAATTTTCATGGGAAAATCTAATAGTTGGGCTAGTAGAATTCCTCGCTGACTACCTGTCCTCTGTCAGCAGGAGGGGGTCTTAACCCCTACAAGATGTTCCTCGACGCGAAGCCAAGCAAATTCACGGGGGCAGAAGGACCCATAGGATTGGTGCGCTGGATCGAAAAATCTGAATCAGTATTTGAAATGTGCAACTGTCTGGATGCCAACAAGGTCAAGTATGCAGCCTCAACATTGGAAGATGGGGCACTAACTTGGTGGAATGCGCAAGTCCAAACGCGTGGACTTATTGCTGCAAATGCAATGGCCTGGGCCGAGTTTAAGGCCCTAATCAAGAAGAGTATTGTCCGCGAGACAGAGTTCAACAATTGGAGCAGACATTATGGAACCACAAGATGGTGGGATCTGAAATCGAAGCATACACAGCAAAACATCACGACTTGGTATTTCTATGTCCCGATCTGGCCAACACTGTTGAGAAACGACTCGAGTTCTACCTTGGGGGTCTGGTCCCGGAGATTCAGGGTATGGTGATGGCTAGCAACCCTGCAACCGAACATCAAGCAATCAGGTTGGCGCACAAACTCCCCGATAAGGCGGTGGAACAAAAGAAGTTGCCGGCTCGGGGTACAACTGAAGTTGCCCCTGATAATAAAAGAAAGTTTGAAGACTCGTCTGTTCGACAGTCTTAGTCATCCCAGCCACAACAGGGGAACCAGAAACGGTTCAATCATTACAACAGCCACCGGGGTCACCAAAATCAACCCGCCAACAACAACCAGAACGCAAGCGGCTATGTAGGTCGAAAGCCGCAGTGCAATCGCTGTAATCTTCATCATCACGGCCCTTGTGCCGGGAATCGCTGCCAACGATGTGGCAAGGTTGGACATGCGGCAAAGGATTGTCGCGGGGAAATCATGTCTCGACAAAACCAAAATCAACCCCAGGGCCAGCAACAGGGTGTTAACCGGGGATGCTATCAGTGTGGTAGCACTGCGCACTTCAAAAGAGACTGCCCACAGCTGCGTAACAACAACAACAATGGTGGGAACAACCACAACCACAATAACCACAACAACAACAATAACAACAACAATAATGGAAATGGTGGCACAGGAGGTGCCAAAGGTTGCGCATTTACGTTGGGCCGCGGAGAGGCCAGAAACGACTCGAACGTGGTCACCGGTAAGTTTCCCCTTAATGAACATTTTGCTTCTGTGCTTTTTGATACGGGTGTGGATAGGAGTTTTATATCTGAGTCTTTTAGGAAGAACCTAAATCTCACGCCCAAACCCCTAGAGGCCCCTTACGTCATAGAACTAGCCGATGGTAAATCTGTAGATGTGACCCATATAGTATCCGGCTGTCAACTCAAACTCGCGGGTCACACCTTTACCATTGATCTGATGACAACTACCCTGGGTAGTTTTGACGTGGTAGTCGGAATGGACTGGCTATTCGACGTCCGAGCTGAAGTTCTCTGTTTCGAAAAATCTATCCGTATTCCGCTCTCTAACGACGAAATCTTGACGGTGCAAGGCGAGAAGGCAGGCGCCGTCACAAACATCATCTCTTACATGCAAGCGCAGAAGTATCTTCGGAGGAAGAACTCTTTCGCTTTACTCGCACTGGTTACCGAACAGCCTAAGGACGAGAAACGTATAGAAGACATCCCCGTCGTCCGTGATTTTGCTGCTGTATTCCCAGAGGAGTTACCTGGTCTCCCACCCCATCGACAATTGGAGTTTGAAATTGAATTGGCAAACCATGCAACTCCTATCGCCAAGGCCCCATACCGCCTAGCTCCAGCCGAGCTGCAGGAGCTGTCTACCCAACTTCAGGAGCTGTTAGAAAAAGGATTTATCCGACCAAGCGCTTCGCCATGGGGAGCTCCAGTCCTTTTTGTCAAGAAGAAGGACGGGACCTTCCGCATGTGCATCGACTACAGGGAACTCAACAAGGTTACTAGTCAAGAACCGATACCCGTTACCTCGCATCGACGATCTCTTCGACCAACTGCAAGGGTCAAGCTACTACTCCAAGATTGATCTACGGTCCGGTTACCACCAGATACGCGTCAGGGAGGAGGATATCGCTAAGACGGCATTTCGTACTCGGTATGGCCATTATGAGTTCTTGGTCATGCCCTTGGTCTCACCAACGCACCCGCGGTGTTCATGGACCTCATGAACCGTGTGTGTAAACCATACCTCGACAAGTTTGTCATTATGTTCATCGATGACATACTCATCTACTCTAAAGGTGAAGAAGAACATGCTGAACATCTACGATTACTGCTGGGATTACTTCAACAGGAGAAACTATATGCCAAGCTTTCAAAGTGTGATTTCTGGATTCGGGAAGTTCAGTTCCTCGGGCATATCGTAAATGAAAAGGGTATCCACGTCGACCCTGCCAAGATTGAAGCTATCAAAAACTAGGAAGCACCCAGGACACCACGGAGATCCGTCAATTTTTGGGTTTGGCTGGTTACTACAGACGTTTCATCGAGGGATTTTCAAAGATCGCGCAACCGCTTACTACCCTCACCCAGAAAGGCATCAAGTATGCTTGGGGTGACAAGCAGGAAACGGCATTTCAATTGCTGAAACAGAAACTTTGCAGTGCACCCATTCTGTCATTGCCGGAAGGGACAGATGACTTTGTAGTATATTGTGATGCTTCCATTCAGGGTTTGGGATGCGTACTCATGCAACGCGATAAGGTCATCGCGTATGCGTCCCGACAATTGAAGGTTCACGAGAAAAACTACACAACGCATGACCTGGAATTGGGAGCAGTGGTGTTTGCACTTAAGATTTGGAGACACTACCTCTATGGAACGAAGTGCACAATCTTTACAGACCACAAGAGCCTCCAACACATCTTTGATCAGAAGGAGTTGAACATGCGACAGCGTCGCTGGGTCGAACTCTTGAACGATTATGAGTGTGCCATTCGGTATCACCCGGGTAAAGCTAACGTGGTAGCTGATGCCCTCAATAGGAAGGAACACTTGAAACCTCGTCTGGTACGAGCATTACAGCTCACTATTCATTCGGGGTAACCCGAACAGATACGCGACGCGCAGTTAGAAGCAGTTAAGGAAGAAAACATCAAGGCCGAATCGGTGGGAAAAATGGAACGCGATTGGGAAGTAAAACCCAATGGAGCCCGGTATTTCATGAATCGCATATGGGTACCTCTCTACGGAAACCTCAGAGAGCTAGTCATGGACGAAGCTCACAAATCCCGATACTCTGTCCATCCTGGTTCGGATAAGATGTATCAAGACCTTAAAGCTGCGTATTGGTGGCCCAACATGAAAGCTGATATAGCCACCTACGTGAGTAAGTGTTTGACTTGTGCAAAAGTCAAGGTAGAATATCAAAAGCCATCGGGACTACTCCAACAACCTGAGATCCCAGTGTGGAAATGGGATCAGATCTCGATGGACTTCATCACTAAACTCCCGCGAACTTTGGGTGGTTGCGATACCATCTGGGTGATTGTGGATCGTTTAACTAAGTCCGCACACTTCCTAGCTATTAAAGAAACAGATAAGATGGAGAAGTTGACTCGCATCTACATTAAGGAAGTAGTTTCTCGGCACGGAGTGCCAACGTCCATCATCTCAGACAGAGATGCTCGCTTCACGTTCAACTTTTGGCAGTCACTTCAGAAAGCGTTGGGCACACGCTTAGATATGAGCACAGCTTATCACCCTCAGACTGATGGTCAAAGCGAAAGGACCATACAGACCTTGGAAGACATGCTTAGGGCATGCGTAGTAGACTTCGGGAATAGTTGGTAGATCCACCTGCCTTTAGTGGAATTCTCGTATAACAACAGTTATCATACAAAGTATTTCGGCAGCACCAGTTTGAGGCATTATACGGTCGTAAATGTAGATCACCGGTCTGTTGGGCAAAAGTCGGTGACAGTCAACTCACAAGCCCTGAGTTGATACTTGAGGCTACTGAAAAGATTGGACAAATCAGAAACCGCATGGCGGCGGCACGAGATCGACAGAAAAGCTACGCTGATCAACGACGCAAACCCTCGAATTCAAGTAGGCGACCGCGTCCTACTGAAGTGTCACCCTGGAAGGGTGTAATCCGCTTTGGAAAACGAGGCAAACTGAACCCACGGTACGTAGGTCCGTTTGTGATCTTGAAACGTATTGGACCCGTAGCTTATCAATTAGACCTTCCTGCCGAACTCAGTGGAGTTCACAACGTTTTTCACGTGTCAAATCTGAAGAAGTGTCTATCAGATGAAACCCTAGTCATTCCATTGGATGAGATCCAAGTGGATGAACAACTGCACTTTGTGGAACAACCTATCGAGATCATGGATCGTGAGATCAAGACTCGAAGGCACAGCAAGATTCCGATCGTTAAGGTTCGTTGGGACTCTAAGCATGGACCGGAGTTCACGTGGGAAAGAGAGGACCAAATGAAAAGCAAATACCCACACCTCTTTGCAGCTGAGCAGCAAACTAACGATACCAGCAACTAAATTTTCGGGACGAAAATTCTTTCAACATGGGGATGATGTGACAACCTGGGAATTTCTCATAATTTTGCGTACCATTGTTAACTAAATCTTTGTGCATGGCACTTGGGAATCTCTTGTAATTTCGCATACCATTGTTAACGAACTAAACCTTTGTGTGGCACTCTAAACATGTACGCTGCATTCTAAACCGCGTTTACTCAATTTTCGGGACGAAAATTCTTTCAACATGGGATAATGTGACATCCCGGTTTTTCAGATATCTTAAACGCACTACTTCACGGTTATTCGTTCCTACGTTAAATTGATTCGGAGACTTAAATTGCACGCTCGGAATAATTACGATAAATTCGTGAACTTGTCAAATGAATTACGTGCTATGTGTACTTAAACGTTTATAAGTTGGTGAATTATTATGTGATGTCCGATTTCGTGTTTTATTTTAGTTATAAAACATAGATGTAGTAAATAGATAAATCGGATCGAGCCGCGACACGAGCCAACCCCGTTTCCTTGAGACTCTAGGAGTTAACCAAGACTTGGGGACCAAGTGCTAGACCCAAACCAACCCACCCGAGTCCCTTGCGGCCGCGAGCTTCTTAAACCGTAAACCCTTCCCTTCCTTTCATCCCCTGCGCTATATATACACACACATGCATGCTTTGCTTCACAAAAACAAAACACAAAAACCCTAGTTGAGAAATCAGCTGACGGCAGCCCTCCACTTGTTCCCTCGATCGCAAACAGCTTGGCTACATCTCTCTTGATCGCGGCAGCCCTCCCCTCACCATTCTTCTTCTTCTCGGTCGCAAGTTCTCGCCAACATCCGAATCAGTCCCATCTAGTTCTCGGCTCATTAATCCTATTGTTAAGGTTTGAATTTTATGTTATTTCACTAATCATACTTGGGTCATGAATTATGGATCGTGTGTGTATGTAATGATGGAAAGTATTAGGATGGTAATCGGCTGATTTGGCTAGTTTGAAGTTTGATGTTTTTCAGAATCTAGAAACATAGGCTGCGTTTTGTTTGATAAAAACTATAGATTATGATTAGGGTTTGCATGGGTATGATATATATGATAGTATATGATTGGAAATTCTGTTCTTGATCGCATATGTTCAATGTATCGATGGTTTAAGCGAGTTAGATTGTGATAAAATGCTGAATCAGAATGCTGAATGGTGGTTACAGCCAACTTCAACTGGCTGTAACTTGGTTATTATTTATCGAAAAATGATTTTCTGAAGTCTAAAACGTAGAGTTTTGAAAAACATTCTAATGGCGCTGGATTTATATTTTTCTGAAGTCGTTTGATATTTTTAAGCAGCCAATTAAGTTCAGTAACTAAAGCTGTGAAAATCCTGAAAATTTGTTAGTTGTTTATCAAGTCGGATCTAATAATCGGTAGGGAGTCGAATCAGGAAATTTGTACATCAACTAGATATGGAAATTTCCGGGGAACTCCCACTGGAATTTTGTTAATTGGACGAACGGTGATTTTTAAATGAATTCTTCCGTGGACTGCAGTCAGAAAGCGACGAATCTGACTGCAGCCTAGCATATTAATATTTACGAATAATTGGTAAAGTGTTAGATTTGAAAATTTATATAAAATTCTACAGTATAGTTTTCACCTTCTGTAAAATAATTGGAAATTTTGGAACGTTGGAACTATTTTATAAAAATCGTGAAAACAGCCGAATTATGAGTATATAAGCTGAAACTTGATAACTTGCGAATGTGTGCACCAAAGTGTTGCATGGATTGGATTGTGTTCATGATAAATTGTTTTGATCACTATGTGCACATGAGGATACTTGCATGCATGTTTGAGTGTTAGGAATTATGATTGTGTGTACCGCTTTGTGCGTTAATTATGTGTAGGATTTGTATTGGTGTGTTCACACACTAACTTGAAATCAATTGAATTGTTAGGACGCAATTAGCGGTCCCATCATTTGCAACTTCTGTCTTACACTAACCGAGCAACTAAAGGTGAGTTCACGGCCCCTAATTTTATCCGGTTTTAAACAACAGGGGAGAAACATGTATAACTCTACAACTCTATCTCTTTACGTTATACGAAGTTAACGTCACTTAACTATTCGGTAACTAATTAATGTTAATGTACGTTATGGTCACTAAGCAGCTATATCACACAAGTCCTCGACAATCTCTCGGATCGTTAGTATTGGGTTTAAATAGCGGGGAAATTATAAGTAGTACTACTGGGCCCGACAAGCCCCATCCGAGCTAGTCGCGCTAGCCGACCGGGTATGGTCAACGGGTGAATAATTTGGCCTAACTTCGCCATGGTCAGTGATAGGCCTGGCAACACGGAGGCACAACAGTCAGCTTCGATCGCGAACACTTACGTGACACAACTTTAGGCTAGCTACCTATATATATTAACATTGAACTTAATTACGATTCAACAATATTATCCCGGGTTAGGGATAATGGAACCAACAACGTTATTATTCCAGGTTAGGAATAATGGGACAACATTATTATTCCGGGTAAGGAATAATGGAACTATCAGTATTATTCCGGGTTGGGAATAATGGAACTATCAGTATTATTCCGGGTTAGGAATAATGGAACTAAACCGTTATCCCGGGTTAGGGATAACGGGGGGGGGGGGAAACAAACTTATAACCGAACAAACGAATTTATAAAAACCTGTGAACTCACTCATCTTTAATGTTGACACTTGTTTCTTTACATGTTTCTCAGGACGCTAGGAGCTCTAGGTGCACTCACTTGCATTGATCAAGACACCTTTTATCGAGTCTCATTTACAAACATTGTTTTGGGTTTTTCATTTGTTTTGGTGTTTGTGTTGGCGCCCGTTTCTCTACTTATTTTTATGCTTCCGCTCAACCATAAAAACTAATGCTTCCGCTAAACATTGGAAACTAACTAAGACAATATAAAATCTACAATGAATGGTTAAACAAATGATTTTGGAAAAAGTATTATCAATTCATATAGAGTCGTTCGACGTACTAGTGTCTCAGATTCTGGTTTGTTCACATGCCTCGCGGTAAAACTCCGCAAGTGGAAATTGAGGGTGTGACAAATATATATATATATATATATGTGTGTGTGTGTGTGTGTGTGTGTGTATTGATATATATGTTATGTCATGATTTCGGTTCGGTTTCTAACATATATGTTTACTCGACTTATATACGCGTGTAATGTACAAGTCCGAATACTTTTATTTTGTTAATAAATTTATTTGTCGGTTCAGTTTTTAGAGCTTTGTTTCGCACTAAAAGAAAAAACGAGGTTAATGTAAACTATATAAATGTTTAACATGTTTGTTACAATTTACCGAGTCTTATGCTCAACCCGTTGACAGGTTTGACTACGTTGACCAGTTTAACCGTGTTTGACCCGATGTTGACCGGGTTTGACTTAGTTTGACTTTTTGACCCGAACCCAACACGGAGCCGAACATGAACCAAGCCAAATCTGAAACGAGTGAACCAAAACAAATATTGATGCTGAATAAAATGGACCGAAACCGAACCATCAACCGTCGCCGCCACTGGCGAGCTGCGGCATCATGGCTGCTACGACGTCACACCATCACCACCATTGTCACACCCCGACCCGCAGCGGAATAAGAGTCGGGGCATAATTGGGTTATCACCAAAGCTAATGATATTTACTAATATGTTTCATATTTATTAAAGTCAAAATTACATTCTCAATAATCCAAACATGTCCATACAAATACAAAGAAAAATAACCAACTAAACAATCCAAGCTCTAAACCAGTTTATTCTTCTAAGCCAATCCTATGTGTTTCTTGCTGCAGCTGGTTCACCTGTGTCATGTGTAAAAATGGGGGTTTTTGGGTCAACATAAGTTGGCGAGTGAACCTTGTTAGTTAAACATTTATTATTGATTTCTTGTTATTTTTATCAAGGAAAATTGTGCAATAGTCATATGCGAGCAAATGTAAATAATCCAACAATAGCAATAACAATCCACAAGTAATAACATACAATAACATATGAACTTGCATGAATATATAACATGAATGAAACTGTATATGCTGGCAACGTCACGTTCACGCTCATAATGTAATGGGGAACTGACGGCCTATGATGAATGTCTGTGCGATCAAGGCTCAATCAAACGGAGCCGATCGTATGTTGGCAACGCCAGGTTCACGCTCATAATGTAATGGGGAACTGCTCAACGCTCTAATGTAATGGGGAGCGGCGGCCTATGAAATTGATGTACTGAAAATAATAATATTAAATCTAAACAATAACCACACAACAGTTGATACAAGCTGAATACACATTTGTTCATGATATGATGTATGCACAATGATTTAAATATAATAAATGGTAAGACACATGATACACCCCAAAAACGTGATTAAAACGGGGAATTTGTAGAGATTCACTCACATTGGGTGCGTTCGGTTGGAGATGATGAGATGCGCACGAGTTTGAAGGATTGACAATGAGGATTAACTAACCTAAATAATAACGGAAGGTATAGTTAATGAGTGGATTTTATTAATAAATTTTAATAGGATTTTTAGATATATTTTTGTGAGTTTAAGGCTATTTCCTATCTTTAAAAAACATTTTTTAAGTATTTTTAATTATTTTTGAATTAAATTAAATAAATAAAAGTATAAAAATATGTTGACTTTTGCGTTGACCATTGACCATTGACCATTGACTGTTTGACTGTTTGACCGGTTTTATTGTGTGAATGTATGCGCCGGGCAGGACTCGAACCCGAGACCTCCCGTACGCGTGCACGCAACTCTACCAACTGAGCTACGTGTCTAACCCGAAATAATTCTGTTTTTAATTATATTTATATACCAATTCAGTTTATTCCAAATTCTTTTATTTTCAAAAAGTGTTTTAAATCATAGAACCGGAGCGTGCAACAGGTCTCGAACCCGGGACTTGTGAGTTAGTGTTGCACACAGTCCACCGCTGGACTGTGTGTCTAACCTGGTTAATATACCGATTTTTATTATACTTAACATCTAACGTAAGTTAGTCCGGTTCAGTTAGAAAAAGAACATTTTAATTACAGAGAGTGTGTGTGTATCAAGGATCGAACTCGCGATGTGTGATATATGTGTGCACACAGTCCATCGCTGGACTGTGTGTCTAACCCGAGATAATATCCAAATTATATTAAACTTATAATCAACCTAACTTCGTCTTCTTCGTTACAAAATCACAGCCTACGGCTACTCTATTGTTTTCTTGTTTAATTCAATTGACAAACATTCAAAAGACTAAAATGAAATGGCAGAGACGACTTTGGAAGTAAACATACCAGAGAAACGATTTATCTCAGAGTTCCGGCAAGTCGTCGGCTCTGTTTTTATGAATTTCGACTGAGTGAACAAATTAACAGTTTTGATTAGCTAATTATGGAATTGGAGTAGTAAACAAGAGTTATCAGAAGGTTTGAATGACTATACCGTTTTACAGCGGAAGATAAGAATTTTCAGAAGTTTTCCGGCGGAAGTGAATTATTCGATATCGACGTCTGCAACTGTTTCCGATTGAAGGTTTTGAGTTAGCAATCACTTAACAACTGATAGACGATGAAAGAATTAAGAAACTTACTGATTTGATGGAAGACACGGTTTTCCGGCGAAAGTCCGGCGAGTTCAAAAAGCTGCTCCGACGAACTGAAAGTTGTGCGAAAATGAAATTGAAGGTTTGCAGAATGTGTTTGAGTCGCGAGAGGGGACTATGATTGAAGTAATTCAGAAATTGCAGACTTTTCATTTATTAAAACCGATCCCACATGAATTCAAGTCCATTCAAGACTAAATTGATTGGAGGTGTCGGTGTAGCGGTTATAATCGGTAAACCGCGAACAATCAAACGTTTTTGGACGTTTGGTGACCGATTTCGGTTACAGTTGGCGTAACCAGATTCATTTATGACTGACCATAAGATTTAATTGTTTCCTAGAATTTACAGAAAACAACAAGTGGCGGAGTGGTTATATGTGTGTGTGATAAGTCTTTGAGCTTAAACCCGGCTGACCCGGGTTCGAGTCCCGGCAGCCTATTTTTCTTTTTATTTATTTTATTTTTACTTTTTATCAATTATAACTTTTATATTCTAGTTTGTTTATTAATTATGCATCATTAAAAATTAAAATGGACATAAATACGCAACTAAACATTTATAACTTGATATTCGATTACAAACGGAGCGGGTTTGGAAAACCCGTTTTTGACAAATGTTACAGTATCCCCTAATTTTAGGAATTTCGTCCCGAAATTTAAGTAGCAGTAGTAGGAAAAAGATGCGGGTATTTTTCGCGCATTGAATCTTCACGTTCCCAAGTAAACTCAGGTCCCCGTTTCGACTCCCAGCGTACCCTAACAATTGGAATGCGACTTCGTCGTAGACGTTTTTCTCCGAAGTCCATGATCTCTACTGGTCTTTCAATAAAACGCATAGATTCATCAATCTGAATATCTTCCAGAGGAATATGGAGGTTCTCATCAGCGAGGCACTTCTTCAAGTTTGATACGTGGAACGTGGGATGAATTCTGTTGAGTTCTTCTGGTAGATCAAGCTTGTATGCTACAGGTCCTACTCTTTCGAGTATCTTGAAAGGTCCTACGTAGCGTGGTACTAGCTTGCCTTTTTGACCAAAACGAACTACTCCCTTCCATGGTGATACTTTTAAAAGTACATGATCACCAACGTTAAACTCCAAGGGCTTTCGTCGTTTATCTGCATAACTCTTTTGACAACTTTGAACCGCTAGAAGATTGTTTCGAATTTGATGGATCTTGTCTGTGGTTTCTTGAATCAATTCTGGACTGGTCATTTGAGCTTCCCCAATTTCATGCCAACATACTGGAGATCGGCACTTACGACCATATAAAGCTTCAAAAGGTGCCATGCCGATACTTGAATGATAGCTGTTGTTGTACGAAAATTCAACTAATGGTAGATGAGCGTCCCAATTTCCCTTGAAGTCTATGACACATGCTCGAAGCATATCTTCAAGAGTTTGAATGGTGCGTTCAGATTGTCCATCAGTTTGAGGATGATAATCGGTACTGAGATCTAATTCGTGTACCCAAAGCGACTTGTACAGCTTGACATGTTCGTGAAGTGAAACGGCCATCACGATCTGAAATAATGCTTAATCGTACACCATGTCGGCTTACGATTTCGCTGATGTAGATACGAGCTAGCTTCTCGTTCTTGAAATCTTCGCGGATTGGAATAAAGTGAGCTGATTTTGTAAGACGATCAATGATTACCCATATAGTGTCATACCCACCAGAAGTGCGAGGTAACCCGGTAATGAAGTCCATGGTTATGTTTTCCCACTTCCATACAGTATTTCAGGTTGGACCAGAAGTCCTGAGGGTCTTTGATGTTCAGCTTTCACCTTGGAACATGTAAGGCACTTGGAAACAAAAACAGCAATATCCTTTTTCATTCCAGGCCACCAATAGGTGTATCGAAGGTCTTGATACATCTTATCGGCTCCTGGGTGTATAGAGTATCGTGTTTTGTGAGCCTCATTCATAAGAAATTCACTAAGGTTGTTGTGATCAGGAATCCATATGCGATCTAGATAGTACAGAATACCGTCAGATTTAGTTTCAATTTTAAGTTCAGCTCCACAGGACAGCTCCTTTCGTACGTCGTCTTCCGTTACTGAAACATGTTGGGCTTCTCGAATTTGATCTTTAATGTCAGTTATGATTTGCGAACATAGAAAATGAATGGAGTTCGCATAATCCTTTCGACTGAGTGCATCAGCCACCACATTTGCCTTGCCAGGGTGGTACCGAATTTCACAGTCGTAGTCATTTAGAAGTTCGACCCATCTTCGTTGCCTCATGTTTAACTCCTTTTGATTGAAGATATGTTGAAGACTCTTGTGGTCAGTGTATATTTCACACTTAGTACCGTAGAGATAATGTCTCCATATCTTAAGAGCGAACACAACGGCTCCAAGTTCTAGGTCATGGGTGGTGTAGTTATTCTCATGAGTTTTGAGTTATCTCGAAGCATAAGCTATAACCTTTCCTCTTTGCATTAGAACACAGCCTAGTCCTTGCCCTGACGCGTCGCAATAAACCACGAAGTCATCACAACCTTCAGGAAGAGTGAGGATTGGTGCATCACAGAGTTTTTGTTTAAGGGTTTGGAAGGCTTCTTCTTGTTTGGTCCCCAAATGAAAGGCTTTCCCTTATGAGTTAAACCCGGGTGAGTGGTACAGTAATGCGAGAGAAGTTTGAAATGAAACGGCGATAATAACCAGCCAAACCAAGGAATGATCTAACTTCAGTTGGTGTACGTGGCGCTTGCCACTCTTGTACCGCTTTGATTTTTGAGGGGTCGACATGTATTCCCTTGTCATTGACTACATGTCCAAGGAATTGTACCTCTTTTAACCAGAATTCGCATTTGGAGAATTTGGCGTAAAGCTTTTCATTCTCTAGGAGTGTAAGGATGAGTCGAAGATGTTGTTCATGGTCAGACTTAGACCTTGAGTAAATGAGGATGTCGTCGATGAAGACTATAAAAAAACGATCGAGATAGGGTTTGCAGACTCTGTTCATTAAATCCATGAAGACAGCTGGAGCATTGGTTTAAACCAAATGGCATGACCATGAATTCATAATGACCATAACGAGTTCGGAAAGCGGTCTTTGGGACGTCTTCTTCACGTACTCTGAGTTGATGATAACCAGAACGAAGGTCGATTTTTAAAAAACAGCTGGCGCCTTGAAGTTGGTCAAGAAGATCATCAATGCGAGGTAATGGATAGCGATTCTGATCGTTAACTTGTTGAGTTCTCTGTAGTCGATGCACATGCGAAACGATCCATCTTTCTTCTTCACAAACAGGACAGGTGCACCCCAAGGCGAGGAGCTAGGACGTATGAATCCTTTGTCAGTCAACTCTTGCAATTGACTGGCTAACTCTTGCATTTCAGAGGGTGCTAACCTATATGGAGACTTTGCAACTGGTGTAGCACCAGGTATAAGATCAATGCGTAATTCGACTTCTCTTACGGGAGGAAGTCCTGAAATGTCGTCAGGAAAAACTTGCGGAAAATCTTTTACTACTGGGATGTCTTCAAGTTTCTTCTCCATGGTTCCCTTTTTGACGACATGAGTTAAAAATGCGACATAATTCTTGCGGAGATATTTTCGAGCTTGAAGACAGGACATTAATCTGAGCCCTTTCGATGGGGTTTCTCCAAATATTCGTAGAGTCTGACCGTTTGAAAGAGGAATGCGTATAAACTTTTCGCGGCATACAACTTCAGCCTGATGTTGGCTGAGCCAGTCCATACCAATTATAATATCAAAGCTTCCCAACTTCATAGGAATGAGGTCAACTGGAAAATCGTGGTCGTTTAAGGTGAGAGTACAATTGCGTATAATAGAGTTTAATGAGACCGGTTTTCCGTCAGCAACTTCTACTGTTATGGATTCCTTGAGCTTATCACCAATTTGGTTTAGGATAGGTTCAAACTCTAAGGACACAAAACTTTTATCCGCGCCAGTATCAAACAACATGGATGTATAACTACCATTGATAAGAAATGTACCTTAACCACATTGCTAGTCAGCTCTAGCCTGGTTAGCGTTGATGTTGAAAGCTCTTCCTCTTGCAGGTGGAGGAGCTTGGTTAGCTTGATTCACCGGATTGGCTTGGGCTTGAGCATGAATAATGTTCACCAACTGCGGACAAGTCTTTCTAAAGTGGCTTGGGTCTCCACAATTGTAGCAAGCCCGTATAGGTTGCACCTTGGGATAGTTGGGTTGGTAGTATGATTGGGCTAAATGTTGGGTAGGTGGTAATAGTAGGGGTTGTTGGGCTTGACCCATTGTTTGTTGGTGGGTTTGGGTTGAAGGCTGGTGGCGGTTCGTTCGCTGAGGTATGCGGCAGGTTTGAACACTTTGACCTGCGCGACCACAGCGGTGCAATGTTGGCAGGGATGATCAGGAAAGTGGTGGTACTGGCAAGGGTTGCATTTTGGTAATGGGCCAGAGTATGGCCTTTTGTATGGTGCAGGTGGGGGCAACTTGGGTAATGGGTGCAGCAGGGATAGGGAAATTGGTTTGTGTGACAGAGAAGTTTCTGGTGTTACGTTTCCTCTTGTTAGCGAACTTAGAGGAGGAGGTGGAATGGTTTGAAGTTTGGCCCTCAACGGGGGCTTTCTTTTTCTCCTCTTTAAACTTACCATTGCGAATTCGATTCTCGGTCAGTTCAGTAGCTAGTTCCATAGCAGCTTCAAGTGTTGCTGGTGAAGTGCTGAGAACTGAATCTTGAATTTTCGAGGGAAGACCTCGAATATAATGCTCGATTAAGCGGTAAACTGGGGTGAACAAGTTAGGGACCATTTGGTTCAACTTTAAGAACCTCTTGTTGTAGGAAGTATGATCTCCCTCCTTTTGCTTCAAAGAATGAAATTTGTCCTCTAACTTTTTAATCTCACTTCTAGGACATAGTCGCCTCGTCATGATTTCCCTTAACTCCTCCCACGTTAAGGCCATAGCATCTTAGATTCCCCTCTTACCCTTTTCAGTATTCCACCAGGTAAGAGCTACCCCAAATAGTCTCCCGGTTGCGTATCGTACCTTGCGATCCTCGGGACAATCGCAGTTGAGGAAGGTGTTTTCCATTTCCTCAAACCAGTGGAGGAGAGCAGTGACACCTTCGGTCCCTTCAAATTTAGGAGGATCGCAAGACTTGAAATGTTTATATGAGCACTTTTTGGTAGGAGGGTTGCCGACGTTCTGGTCTTCTTGCTGGGGAGGATTTGTGGGATTTGTGGCGAGAGCTTGTTGTACTTGAACCACAATGTCAGGAAGAACCGCGGCCATTTGTTTTGCGATTTGAGTGGCCAAGCGTTCGTGAGACCTTCCTGATCTTTTACCCCCTCGTTGTTGTCTAGCCGACATCTACAGGAACATACATAAGAAGATTGTGAGTTTATAGAGTCTTTTTAGGTGTCATGTGTCTTAAAGGAAATGAAAATAACATAAATATCAATAATGCAACTACATCCATAGGAAGTCTTGGGTTTGCTCATGTTGGGCCTCAAATGTCCCCCATACCTTCACCTGTATAGTCATGTGGGCCCCCATGACTATTGGCTTGGTAGGATTCACATTAGTATTGGCGGTTTAACACTCGCATCACCCGAATGAAAACCATGAAATATGTTTACGAGATGTATGGTCGGAATGTGTCCAGGTGTAGACACAATGACAACTCAAAATGGGGTTAGCTCACACGACGTTTGGTATAGCATGCTTTGGCCTAATAGGTACTTCGTACTCTCATCGTTAGTCACCAGGTAGGCAAACTGGTCCTTTATTTTGGATTTATACGAAAGCCAGCCTAGACAGGACGTTCCGACTACCGGTATTTGTACCCTTCCAGTTACTACATGCCCGTCATGAGAACTCACTTTGATGGGATTTGAAAATACAAAAAATCATTGCAAAAACAATCGTGAAAATGATGTGGTGTGTGCTCGCATGGATATGATATGTTATGAGAATATGATTCATGATAGGCATTATATAAATATGTACTTATGAACATGCTTGCATAACATTGAATTAACATTAAACGTAAAACATATAAACATCATGAATTTTGCATGTAACACACAAAATTCTTAAAAATTTCTAAGCAACTATAGTATAGGCTCTAAGGGTCTAATAACCTATCCAATATCCCTATAGTCATGGCTCTGATACCAATCTGTCACACCCCGACCCGCAGCGGAATAAGAGTCGGGGCATAATTGGGTTATCACCAAAGCTCATGATATTTACTAATATGTTTCATATTTATTAAAGTCAAAATTACATTCTCAATAATCCAAACATGTCCATACAAATACAAAGAAAAATAACCAACTAAACAATCCAAGCTCTAAACCAGTTTATTCTTCTAAGCCAATCCTATGTGTTTCTTGCTGCAGCGGGTTCACCTGTGTCATGTGTAAAAATGGGGGTTTTTGGGTCAACATAAGTTGGCGAGTGAACCTTGTTAGTTAAAAATTTGTTATTGATTTCTTGTTATTTTTATCAAGGAAAAATTGTGCAATAGTCATATGCGAGCAAATGTAAATAATCCAACAATAGCAATAACAATCCACAAACAATAACATACAATAACATATGAACTTGCATGAATATATAACATGAATGAAACTGTATATGTTGGCAACGTCACGTTCACGCTCATAATGTAATGGGGAACTGACGGCCTATGATGAATGTCTGTGCGATCAAGGCTCAATCAAACGGAGCCGATCGTATGTTGGCAACGCCAGGTTCACGCTCATAATGTAATGGGGAACTGCTCAACGCTCATAATGTAATGGGGAGCGGCGGCCTATGAAAATGCATGTACTGAAAATAATAAATTAAATCTAAACAATAACCACACAACAGTTGATACAAGCTGAATAAACATTTGTTCATGATATGATGTATGCACAATGATTTAAATATAATAAATGGTAAGACACATGATACACCCCAAAAACGAGATTAAAACGGGGAATTTGCAGAGATTCACTCACATTGGGTGCGTTCGGTTGGAGATGATGAGATGGCACGAGTTTAAAGGATTGACAATGAGGATTAACTAACCTAAATAATAACGGAAGGTATAGTTAATGAGTGGATTTTATTAATAAATTTTAATGGGATTTTTAGATATATTTTTGTGAGTTTAAGGCTATTTCCTATCTTTAAAAAAACATTATTTTTAAGTATTTTTAATTATTTTTGAATTAATTAAATAAAAGTATAAAAAAATATGTTGACTTTGTGTTGACCATTGACCATTGACTGTTTGACTGTTTGACCGGTTTTATTGTGTGAATGTATGCGCCGGGCAGGACTCGAACCCGAGGCCTCCCGTACGCGTGCACGCAGCTCTACCAACTGAGCTACGTGTCTAACCCGAAATAATTCTGTTTTTAAATATAATTATATACTAATTAGTTTATTCAAAATTCTTTTATTTTCAAAAAGTGTTTTAAATCATCGAACCGGAGCGTGCAACAGGTCTCGAACCCGGGACCTGTGAGTTAGTGTTGCACACAGTCCACCGCTGGACTGTGTGTCTAACCTAGTTAATATACCGATTTTTATTATACATAGCATCTAACGTAAGTTAGTCCGGTTCAGTTAGAAAAAGAACATTTTAATTACAGAGAGTGTGTGTGTATCAAGGATCGAACTCGCGGCGTGTGATATATGTGTGCACACAGTCCACCGCTGGACTGTGTGTCTAACCCGAGATAATATCCAAATTATATTAAACTTATAATCAACCTAACTTCGTCTTCTTCGTTACAAAATCACAGCCTACGGCTACTCTATTGTTTTCTTGTTTAATTCAATTGACAAACATTCAAAAGACTAAAATGAAATGGCAGAGACGACTTTGGAAGTAAACATACCAGAGAAACGATTTATCTCAGAGTTCCGGCAAGTCGTCGGCTCTGTTTTTATGAATTTCGACTGAGTGAACAAATTAACAGTTTTGATTAGCTAATTATGGAATTGGAGTAGTAAACAAGAGTTATCAGAAGGTTTGAATGACTATACCGTTTTACAGCGGAAGATAAGAATTTTCAGAAGTTTTCTGGCGGAAGTGAATTATTTGATATCGACGTCTGCAACTGTTTCTGATTGAAGGTTTTGAGTTAGCAATCGCTTAACAACTGATAGATGATAAAAGAATTAAGAAACTTACTGATTTGATGGAAGACACGGTTTTTCGGCGAAAGTCCGGCGAGTTCAAAAAGCTGCTCCGACAAACTGAAAGTTTTGCGAAAATGAAATTGAAGGTTTGCAGAATGTGTTTGAGTCGCGAGAGGGGACTATGATTGAAGTAATTCAGGAATCGCAGACTTTTCAGTTATTAAAACCGATCCCACATGAATTCAAGTCCATTCAAGACTAAATTGATTTGAGGTGTCGGTGTAGCGGTTATAATCGGTAAACCGCGAACAATCAAACGTTTTTGGACGTTTGGTGACCGATTTCGGTTACAGTTGGCGTAACCAGATTGATTTATGATTGACCATAAGATTTAATTGTTTCCTAGAATTTACAGAAAACATCAAGTGGCGGAGTGGTTATATGTGTGTGTGATAAGCCTTTGAGCTTAAACCCGGCTGACCTGGGTTCGAGTCCCGGCAGCCTATTTTTCTTTTTATTTATTTTATTTTTACTTTTTATCAATTATAACTTTTATATTCTAGTTTGTTTATTAATTATGCATCATTAAAAATTAAAATGGACATAAATACGCAACGAAACATTTATAACTTGATATTCGATTACAAACGGAGCGGGTTTGGAAAACCCGTTTTTGACAAATGTTACAACCATGTCACTGCTGTCGAAAGGCGGCTCCGCCGTCTTTCTACCGCCGCGATGCACCACCACTATTGTCGCCGCTATCAAACGCCCCTAATATTTAAGCGAACAAAAATTGATTTAGACGAGATTAGGTGAAACGGTGCACTTACCAAAGAAGTTGTTGTTGCCAGAAAATGAAATCTTGTGAAAACTTGTAGAATGGCCCCTAGTAGGCCGATCTAAACATGCACGGAAAGAAAATCTAAAAATGTCTTCGCCGGAAAATTGGCTGGAGCTTCACCGGAGTTCCATATGAGCTCAAATGCTTCGAATCTCTGAAAACGGAGGTCACCAACGCATAGAGGAAGTTCATTTAGTTGGGATATGGTGTTTGGTCCAAAAAGAGGACGTCGGAAGGTCGCCGGACCACCGTCGCTGACGATGGCTCCACCGCCGCACCGCCGTGGTGGCCGGCCGTTGCCGTCGGGTCTTCGCCGGCTCCGCCATGCTCGCCGGTGACTGGAAAGTGCAAGAGAGAGAGGTGATGGTGATGGCTAGGGTTGAGCGGAAAATGAGGGAAGATTGAGTTAGAGAAGCTTTTATAGTAGGGTTTTGGGTAGGTTGGGCCCAAGGCACATAAGCCCATTTCTAGTGTTTTGAGTGGCTCAATGGCGTCTACGAGGCCCGTTTTCGAACCCGAACTTCATGAAACGTCGTATAATATTGTTTTAGGTTCAAAAACATGTAAATGATGTCGAAAGTTTGCGTTTGACGCACACGTTTGTTGGTTTAGTTAAAATTGTGTAAAATGCTTCGGTTGTCATTTGTAATCTGTTTTTCGATCCGATTTCGAATGCAAATATTAAAATTCAATTACGAAGCTAAATATATCATAGTATTTCAATTTTTGAGATACTAAACGAGTCCGGTGCTTCGTTTCTTTGTCGGTGCGTTACTATAGTCGCGATTTCCGTTCACGTATGCGTTTTGTGACGTTCATGTAACACCTCGTAAATTTCACGTCCGGTAATATACCGACACGTGTACATGCCCTCGGATAAAGCCTCAAATGAGTTAGCCATTCAACTCGCTTAAACATGTTCAAATTCACAAAATTTACATATGTCGGACCGTAAGCTACGGTCCAGTCTTTCTGAACCATAATTATACTAACCATAAGCTACGATCTGGTGACCGTAGCCCACAGTGAGGGTTGATAACCATTTTTTTCATTATTTTCACTTTCAACAAATAACTCGGAGGCCCCTAGACTTCATTATTTTCGTATCTCTCGCATAACTAAATCATTTTTCGACCGAAACGACTCCGGTTAAGGTGATATCTTTTGATTCACTATCCTTGAGTATTACACATCATCACCGATGTAACATTTGTGTAAAACGGGTTTCAAAAACCCGCACCATTCCCGTTAATCTAACGTATATTTATGTTGTTATTTCTAGTAATTTTTTTATTTTTTATTATATATTATGGTTTAAAATATTAGAATCAAATACATATAATTAATAATAACAAATGTTTTAAAATGTAATAATAAAATAAATAATTAATTGAATATTTATAATTTATAATAACACATGATTTAAAATAGAATAATAAAGTAAATAAAATCCAAAAAAATGGGTAAACCGGGAGTCGAACCCGGGTCCCCCGGGTATCACTCACACATCAAACACCACTACGCTACACACACAAGACGTGTTAGCTTTTATGTTGTTTTATATATATATATACGCAACCGGGCGGGAAAACCTGCAACTGTAACCGGAAACATCGCAAATCTTCAAACGCGCCTTCCTTTTCGAAATTTCCGACAACTGTCATTGTTTATCTTTGGCAAATTTGCAATCAAGGCAAGCCCACCATAAATCTTGAAACCCTAGAAACATCACTCGCCTATAAATACCTCCCAATTCTAGTCGTTCCAAGCACGCAAATCACTGCCCCTGTCACCGGAAAAATTAAATCACCGGAGTTCTGCAAGTCGCCAGAAGCTCAGTATCGCCGCCAATTCCATTCAACGGTAGTTCTCTTTCGAAATCTCTATCTTATTATCATGTTATAACACTGAATCGAAGGGATTATCCTGGCGGGTAAAGGTTCTGGGTAAAAATTTATATGAAGAAGATGAAGTATAGTGTGTGTATTTACATAATATAATCCGGATTATAACCGGGTTAGACACACAGTCCAGCGGTGGACTGTGTGCACATTCAACACACACTTCCGAGTTCGATACTTGCAAATGGCACCGTTTTCTTTAAACTGTTCTTTTTTTTTAAACCAAACCATACTGAAATCCATCGAGATATTAAGTATAATACAACTTCTATATCATGCAGGTTAAGCACCCAGCCCAACTGGTTGGGCCGAGTGCAAACCAACCCCAGGGTCGCCGGTTCGAGTCCATGTTGTCACCCCGGTCGAAACATTTTTAAAAAATTAATTAATTACTAAATTCTGAATCAAGCTAACAAGATTATAAGATTAATTAAAATCCAGATTCTTACGGGTTAGACACGTAGCTCAGTTGGAAGAGTTGCGTACACGCAACCGAGAGGTCACGGGTTCGAGTCTCAACACACGCATGCCAACCCCACCATCGGACCGGTCTGGCAACCACTTGTCAGACTGACAAGTTTTTTTAAATATTATTTTATTTTTATTTTCTTATTTTATGGATTTATATTAATATTTAAGCTGAAAAATCAATTAAAAATGCTTTAAAATATAATTTCAAAGGTTTTGAAATATCTATAATAAATCACCAATCATAACTTAAAAATTTAAACAAAGGTTTTAACCAAAATATTAATTTATTTATCGACATATCGCGTTATTATTTTAGGTTACTACTCTTTCGTCGGTCAAACTCTCAACTCGTTGCACTCATCATCAACCAAGAATAGCACCCACTGTGAGTGAATCTCTACGAATTCCCCTTTTTAATCATGTTTTGGGGTGTATCATGTGTCGTATTTTTTTTACTTATTTATTTAAACACTTATGCTAACATCACCTCGTGATCAAATGTGTATAGTTGTTATGTGATTAAGTGTGGTGACATTTTATCATTTCAGTACAATCATTTCATTAGGCCCATCAGTTTCTCGTGGGATACGGGTTGAGCATCAGGTGCCTCATTAGATCGGCTCCGCTTGTTCTCAAGTACATTATTCATCATGTCATATGTTCATTGTGGATATAATGTGGTTTGTGTTTATATACATATGCTCACATGTGATTCATGCACAATTTTATTAACAACAATATAATTCAACTATTTAAATGTTTTTAAGGTTCACTCGCCAACTTTTGGTGACCCAAATTGTTTGTTTTACGCATGATACAGTGAACCAGCTGAAGAAAGACACACATAGGAATGGCCTTAGAAGATTAAACAAAGTTATTGAGTATTGAACAATATTTTAGTTTTGTTTGTGCTTGTATGAATTTTGTGTTTGAATATTTGAAGTTTTAGTTCCAATTTAATAAATATGAAACTTATTAGTAAATATCATGAGCTTTGGTGATAACCCAATCATGCCCCGACTTTTATTTCCATTGCGAGTCGGGGTGTGACAACCGAACCTTTAACTTTACTAAACTCGGTAATTTAACCCATAAAATCATAAGAACTCGTAAGTATCGTATTCTAAGCTAGTAACTACGTATAAGTCATAAAATAACCTAGCGTGACACTCGTTAACGTTCGGTTATTCACACTCTTCTTCAACACATCATGTGTTGAACGAAAAGAACTAAGTTATATCATTATGTCATTGAATAATAATCAAGGGATAATTCATGACATTTAATAAAACTATAATTAAGGGATTAAATGTGTCAAAACTCCAAATTTCTTTTTATAGGCTTTTAATAGCTAAAAGTCAAGCATTTTCGACAAATGCTTTGACTTTCGGTTAAGACCATTATTGTCTAGCCATTGTTCAAAATGAACATGGCTTAGTGATCGTAATTAGGTAGGTCTTAATCCCTTAAAAGGGAACCTCCTAAGGATCATGTTTGCTAGGTCAATTGACGGGTCAAAGTTTATGTTTTAAAAAGTCAAACGGGTCTAATATTAAAATCTGAATTTATATATGTTATAAACATATTTTTTAACACTTAATCAAGTTGGTAATAATTATTAGAACATGTGGGAACATGGTCGACCCGTCAATTCCAGTTCTAGGATCGGTTCGCAACCGAAAGTCACAAAGTTTGACTTTTGCTTTGACTTAGATTAGTTTACTACTGGTTTGCGGTTGCATTATGATCGTAATATAGTATAACATAACCCTCTGAGGTTATATTACTTGATCATAATCATAATCTGAGTTTATGCACAAGTTTCGCTAAAATGTCAATATTTGACCAAAATGCCCTTTTTACATAAAACAAGGTTTTAATCAACAACGAATTCGTAAAGAATTACTACTGGTGTGTTAATATAATTAACATATGATCATTCTGATCATAAACTAAGTTTTATTGTAATATCGTAATATATGCTTTTAAAAGACCAAATGCCCTTTCGGCGCATAGTTTGGTCCTAAACCATAAACCACACTTATGTGTGATATTTTACTGATAATATATCACAATTTAATTCTTTTCTAAAATTTTTATGATCATAACATTAGAATATATATATTAATATATATATATTATATTGTGTGTGTTGTGTGTGTGTGTGTGTGTTGTGTGTTTTTTTGTATATATGCAAGTACCTGTTTTACGTCGTATAAATAATCAAAACGCCTTATATGGCGTAGTTTTGTTTTAAAACCTCAACGGGCATATAAGTTGATATCTTACTGATATTACAACTTATATAAAGTATAATGACATATAGAACTTGTTCATGACTCACTTGGTTACCCGATGTCTTTTATATGCGTACGGTTAAGTATATGTAACTATTTTACGAAAATTAACCGAAATGGGTTTAACCTTATCATTTTAATCTCAAATTCCAGAATGTTAATTGTTTACCCATGACATACAAGTCTTAGTACTTGTTGGGTTTAAACTACATTATATCCGGTCATCTCTTAATCCAGCGAGTCGTACCGTTTTGATCCTTTAAGCTAGTCGGGCTAAGTCTATGACTTAAATATGACTGTTAGCATTTTAATTGGTTAGCTTATGCCATCATCCAGACTAGAAGCTTCCAGTAAATGTTATCTTCACTAATCGATTGATTATGAGTTAATAGAAACTTGCATTTAAGTCAAGTACTTGCTTAGGTAAATACTCTTAACTTATTTTCCCTACACGGGTTTGAGATATGGTAAATTATTACTGCTTGGTCGAAAATGGGATCAATCGAATGCCGAATTGTGGCTAGCAAATCTGCATATTCCGTTTTGATCAGTTTTGTTGGATAACTTAAACATTGGGGGTTAACGACCGTGTCCTGGATATTCTCAGCTCATTTTAGTTGCTAATGGCCACAACTAAAGCACGGGGTTCAGGCATACACCTGACAGATGAATATGCTAAAATATTTTTACCCACAAGTTAGGGATAACTCCTTCGTGGTTTCATAACTGGTGTGTCAGTTAATCATGTCTCGATCTCTGTATTGGGCCCCATATGTATGATAAACATGTGAATCTGTATACAAGGTTAAAAGCTTAACTTTCCCAACTTATAAAAGATTATTATGTGCCCTGTGAACTTAAATCGATTTTAGAAACGTTTTTAAAACGAGTCAGTTAATTTTATTTACCAGCGAAAGCTGACGTATTTTCAAAAGACTAAGTTGCAGGCACAATATGAAATAGGCTGGAAGCTGCTTGGTATTGATGTAAGAGGATCTTGCAAATCCTTAGATCTGCCTAAAGTCTGTTATATATCTTTTGTAAATTTTACGATCCGCCTGTGAATCTTTCATTACAAGCCGCCTATGTATTATTTTCGAATTTTGGACATTTTGGTTTGTAATAGTATTTTAAACTCCAAGACTTCTTTGTGCTATGTTAATTGACTATGATGATATCAACTTATGTCACGATATTCCCCAGTTGGGCCCACCGAGATTTGGTTGGAAATAGGGGGTGAGAAAGTTCAAAAACATGATAATTCAGCATAACCAATTTCTGTGTGTAAATTGTACGTATAAAACTCATATTTTATGGCGTTGTCAGTATTACTGTCACACCCCGACCCGCAGCAGAAATAAAAGTCAGGGCATAATTGGGTTATCACCAAAGCTCATGACATTTACTAATAAGTTTCATATTATTATATTGAAATTTAAAACTTCAAATATTCAAACACAAGGCATCATACAAGCACAAGAAAAATCAAAACATTGTTCAGAACATAATAGTTTTGTTTAATCTTCTAAGGCCATTCCTATGTGTTGTTCACCTGTATCACGCGTAAAACAAAAGATTGGGTCAACAAAAGTTGGCGAGTGAATCTAGGTAAAAACAATTTAAACAATTCTTATATTAATTAATTAAATAAAAATCGTACGTAAATCATAAATGAGCATATGCATATGTACAAACAATCACAAACCGCACAATATCCACAATGACCATATGAGATGATTAATGATGAACTTGGGATCAAGGCTCAATCAAACGGGCCGATCTAATGAGGTACCTGATGCTCAACTCGTATCCCACGAGGAATTGTTGGGCCTTAAATGAATGATTGCACTGAAATGACAAAATGTAACCACACAAAATCATACCAATTAAAATACACATTTGATCACATTACGATGTTAGTATGAGTGTTAAAATAAATAAATAAAACATGTATGACACATTATACATCCCAAAATGTGACTAAAAAGGGAGTTTGTAAGGATTCACTCATAGTGGGTGGTATTCTTGGTTGATGATGGGTGCGCACGAGTTTGGGATTTGATCGACGAACGTTTAACCTAAAATAATAGTACGATAGTTAGATAAATATAACGAGTTAATATTTTTATTTAATCCTTTTTATTAGATCTTTAGGTGGTTTTTATGGAAATTTTATAGCATTCGAAATTGTATTTATTAAGTGTTTTTAGTTAAAGTTTTAACCTATGGAAATATATATAAGTATTATAAGTAAATAAAATTAAATAAAATAGTAATACAAAATACTGTCAGGTCAGACAGTTTGAAGACCTGACCGGTTTTTATGTCGAAATTAGGCACGCATGTTGGGACTCGAACTCTAGACCTTCCGCTTACGTGCACGCAGCTCTTCCAACTGAGCTACGTGTCTAACCCGTTAGATTCTCTGATTTAATTATATTTATACACTAGTTAAACTATTTTCAGAAATCTTTATTTTTAAAAAAGTTTTAAAATGGTTACCGCTGCTTACACCTCGGCTCGAACTCGCCCCCATGAGTCCACATGCACCCAGCCCAACCAATTGGGCTGGGTGTCTAACCCAATAATATTAGAAATTATATTATACTTAACAACTAATTGAAGGTAGTCTGGATGCCTTTTGTTACCAAAAATATTTTTATTCTAGAAAGCGGTTCACATGTGATTCGAACCCGGTCACCTCCGTATAAAGTGCACACAGTCCCACCGTTGGACTATGTGTCTAACCCGGGTTATAACCATGTTTAAAAACATAAACATACAAACAGAACTTCATCTTCTTCCCTAAACATACACCCGACTGTAAGTACTATTTGCTTTGTTATATTTATTTTTTAAACTGATTTGTTTAATGATTCTTGAAAGATTTAAACAAGAAAATCATGAAAGATTTAGGAAATTATACCTACTGGAAAACAAAGTTTCCGACTTCCGGTATTGAGCTCCGGCGACGAAGAACTACTCTTCCGACAAGCAGAGAGGAGAGAAAGCTTGAACGAGTTCGGAACAGCATCACGAGGGTATTTATAGGTTACAAAAATCTTTGACTTCAATTGATTTGAATCCGGCAATTGAGTGTTCTGCATAACGGTAATTTCTTGGATTGAATTGGTGTAAATTGGGTGATGATTAGCAGTTAAGTTGGAGAATTGAAACGGATTCCGAGTGATTGCCCGTTTAAACAGGGAACGGTTACTGACTGATGCAGATGACACATTTTATCTACCATATTTATTAATTGGTTTCAAAACTACACAATAAATGTGTGTAGCCTAGTGATGTTCCAATGTGTGCGCATGTGGGGTGAACCCGGGTTCGATCCCGGTTTGTCCCTTTTCTTCATTTTTTTCCTTTGTTTAATATAATATACTATTTTCTTTTGTTTTATATATTATTTCTAATTACTTATTATCATGATTATTTATAAATCCAGATTTTTAAAATTTTCTAACATTAATTATGAAAAAAAAATAAGATTAACAATACTAACAAAATACATAAGAACATTTAACCGAATACTTGATTAATAAACGTGCGGGTGATTGAAACCCGTTTAACACAGTTGTTACAGTATCTCCTACTTTTAGAAATTTCGTCCCAAAATTTAAGTGGTAGTTGTAACTAGAAAAAGATGCGGGTATTTCTCGCGCATTGAGTCTTCACATTCCCAAGTAAGCTCGGGTCCTCGTTTTGACTCCCAATGCACCCTGACGATTGGAATGCGACTTTGTCTCAAACACTTTTCACCAAAGTCCATGATTTCTACCGGTATTTCAACAAAATGTATTGATTCTTCAATTTTAATATCTTCTAAAGGAATATGGAGATTTTCGTCGGCAAGGCACTTTTTCAAGTTTGATACATGAAACGTGGGATGAATTCTGTTGAGTTCTTCTGGTAGGTCAAGCTTGTATGCTACAGGACCTACTCTTTCGAGTATCTTGAATGGTCCCACATAGCGTGGTGCTAGCTTGCCCTTTTGACCAAAACGAACCACTCCCTTCCACGGTGATACTTTCAAAAGTACTTGATCACCAACACAAAACTCTAATGGATTTCGTCGTTTGTATGCGTAACTCTTTTGATGACTACAAGCTGCTAGAAGATTATTTCGAATTTGGAGGATTTTGTCAGTCGTTCTTGAATCAACTCAGGTCTAGTGATTTGCGCTTCACCAATTTCGTGCCAACATACAGGAGATCGGCATTTACGACCATATAAGGCTTCAAAAGGGGCCATACCGATGCTTGAATGATAGCTATTGTTGTACGAAAATTCAACTAACGGTAGATGAGTGTCCCAATTACCTTTGAAGTCTATGACAAATGCTCGCAACATGCCTTCAAAGGTTTGTATGGTGCGCTCAAATTGTCCACCAGTTTAGGGTGAAAGGTAATGCTAAGATCTAGGCATGTACCCAAAGCAGATTGTACGGCTTGCCATGTTCATGAAGTGAATCGGCCGTCTCGATCTGAAATGATACTTAAAGATACACATGACGGCTTACAATTTCATTGATATAGATACGAGCTAACTTCTCGTTTTCAAATTTTCACGGATAGGAATGGAATGAGCTAATTTGGTGAGACGATCAATGATAACCCAAATGGTGTCGTACCACTGGAGGTGCGAGGTAACCCAGTAATGAAATCCATGGTTATATTTCCCACTTCCATACAGGTATTTCAGGTTAGACAAGAAGTTCTGAAGGTCTTTGATGTTCAGCTTTCACTTTGGAACATGTAAGGCACTTGGAAACAAAAATAGCGATATCTTTATTCATGTCAGGCCCACCAGTAGGAGTATCGTAGATCTTGGTACATCTTATCAGCTCCTGGATGTATAGAGTATCGTGTTTTGTGAGCCTCATTCATGAGAAAAACACGAAGGTCGTCACGATCGGGTACCCAAATACGATTCAAGTAATAGAGAATACCGTCCGACTTTGATTCTAGTTTGGTTTTAGCTCCACAAGACAGTTCATCTCGTACATCATTTTCTGTGATGGAAATATGTTGAGCTGCTCTAATTCGGTTTTGAAGATCGGTCACAATATGAGAACACAAAATATGAATGGAGTTTGCATACTCCTTTCGACTGAGAGCGTCTGCCACAACATTAGCCTTGCCAGGATGATATCGAATTTCACAATCATAATCATTTAAGAGTTCGACCCATCGACGTTGCCTCATGTTCAATTCCTTTTGGTTGAAGATATGCTGGAGACTCTTGTGGTCAGTGTAGATTTCACACTTGGTACCATAGAGGTAGTGTCTCCATATCTTAAGGGCGAACAAGACTGCTCCATGTTCTAGGTCGTGAGTGGTATAATTTTTCTCATGCACTTTGAGTTGCCTTGAGGCGTAGGCTATCACCTTTCCTCTTTGCATTAGAACGCAACCTAACCCTTGCCCTGACGCGTCGCAATAAACCACAAAGTCTTTGCAACCATCCGGAAGTGTAAGGATAGGTGCATCACAAAGCTTTTGCTTCAAAGTTTGGAAAGCCTCTTCTTGTTTGGGTCCCGAAATAAAGGGTTTGCCCTTGTGAGTGAAGGTTGTGAGTGGAACAGCGATACGGGAAAAGTTGCAATGAAACGTTGATAATAACCAGCGAGTCCAAGAAATGACCTAACCTCAGTAGGAGTACGTGGTGCTTGCCACTCTTGTACCGCTTTGATCTTTGCAAGGGCAACATGAATTCCTTTGTCGTTAACGACATGACCAAGAAATTGTACTTCCTTAAACAAGAATTTGCATTTCGAGAACTTAGCATAAAGCTTTTCAGTTCTCAAGAGTGCTAGAATGAGCCGAAGATGACGCTCATGATCGGATTTGGTCTTGGAGTAGATAAGAATATCGTCAATGAAAACTATGACAAAACGATCGAGATAAGGTTTGCATACCCTATTCATCAAATCCATGAAAACAGCAGGGGCATTGGTCAACCCAAAAGGCATAACCATAAATTCATAGTGACCATAACGAGTTCAAAAAGTAGTCTTAGGAATATCTTCTTCACGCACTCTAAGTTGATGATAACCAGAACGAAGGTCGATCTTTGAATAACAGGTGGCACCTTGAAGTTGATCTAAAAGATCATCAATACGAGGTAATGGATAGTGATTTTTGATGGTCAGCTTGTTGAGCTCTCTATAATTGATGCACATACGAAAAGTTCCATCTTTCTTCTTTACAAGGAGAACAGGCGCACCCCAAGGTGATGAGCTAGGGCATATAAACCCCTTGTCAGTCAACTCTTGCATTTGACTAGCTAATTCTTGCATCTCAGACGGGGCTAACCTATAGGGAGATTTCGCGATTGGTGTAGCACCAGGTACAAGATCGATTCGATATTCGACTTCTCGCACAGGAGGAAGTCCTGAAACGTCATCAGGAAAAACTTGAGGAAATTCTTTAACGATGGGATTATCTCCGAGCTTCCTTTCCTTGCCTTCCTTCTTGATGATATGAGCTAGAAACGCGATATAGTCTTCACGAAGATATCTTCGAGCTTAGAGACACGACATCAATTTGAGCCCTTTAGAAGAAGTTTCCCCAAAGATACCCAACGTTTGACCGCCAGCGAGAGGAATTTGAATAAATTTCTTGTAGCAAACAACTTTGGCGTGATGTTGACTAAGCCAGTCCATACCGATGATAATATCGAAAGTACCCAACTTCATAGGAATAATATCAATTGAGAAGTCGTGGTCATTAAGAGTAAGAGTACAATCACGAATAATCGAGTCTAACGCAATAGGTTCACCATCAGCAACTTCCACCGTGAATGGTTCACCGAGACTAACACGAGGTATATCAAGAATGGATTCGAATTCTAAAGACACAAAACTCTTATCCGCACCAGTATCAAACAGTATGGATGCATATCTACCGTTAATAAGAAACGTACCATTAACCACATTGTTGTCGGCCCTAGCTTTGTTGGCGTTGATATTGAAAGCCCTTCCTCTAGCAGGTGGATTAGCTTGGTTGGCTTGGTTCACCGGATTGGCTTGAGCTTGGGCGTTGATGATGTTCACCAGGCATGGGTATGTGTTACAAAAATGGGTTGGATTACCACAGTTGAAACATGCTCTGACAGGTTGCATCATTGGATAATTGGGTTGGTAATAGGGTTGAGCCATGGGTTGAGCGGGTTGTAAAAGTAAGGGTTGTTGGTTTTGGGCTTGGCCCACCAATTGATTATTGGTTTGGGCTTGGGGCTGGTTGCGGTTTGGCTTTTGGAGGATACGACAAGTTTGAATCGTGTGACCTGCACGGCCACAACTTGTGCAGTATTGATAGGGGTTCTCGGAGGATGGTGATATTGGCATTGATTGCATTTTGGGTGTGGACTAGTGTATGGCTTCTGGAATGCGGCGGTTTGAGGGGCGACTTGTGTGATTGGGGCAGTAGTGATGGGGCAATTGGTTTAGGTAACGGCGAAATTCTTCCCATTGCGCTTCCTTTTTCCAGCAAACTTGGAAGACGAACCTGCTGGAGTTGGGGTTGGAGTTTCAGCAGGTGCCTTATCTTTCTTTTTCTCATATTTAAAATCGCCATTTCGAATGCGATTTTCCGTCAGTTCGGTAGCTAATTCCATGGCAGCTTCAAGCATTGCAGGTGAAGTACTTAACACAGAATCTTGAATTTTCGAGGGAAGACCTCGAATGTAATACTCGACTAGATGATAGAGCGGGGTGAACAGCTTGGGGACCATCTGATTCAACTCGAGAAACCTCTTGTTGTAGGTGGTGTGGTCTCTCTCCTTTTGTTTCAAAGCATAGAACTCATCTTCTAGTTTCTTGATTTCGCTTCTTGGACATAAGCGTCTCGTCATGATTTCCCTCAACTCATCCCAAGTCAAGGCCATAGCAGCTTCAGCACCTCGCTTACCCTTTTCTATGTTCCACCAGGTAAGTGCTACTCCAAACAGCCGACCAGTACGATACCGCACCTTGCGATCATTGGGATATCGCAATTTAGGAAAGTGCTTTCCATCTCCTCAAACCAACGGAGGAGAGCAGTGACACCTTCAGTCCCTTTGTATTTTGGGGGATCGCAGGACTTGAAATGCTTGTAGGTACATTTAATGGTGTTGGGAGGAGGATTGGCGATATTTTGCCCTTCTTGGTTGGTGGGTTGATGGGATTGGCGGTAAGTGCTTGTTGAACTTGCACAGCGATATCAGGAAGTACAGCAGCCATCTGTTGAGCGATTTGAGTGGCCATACGCTCGCTAGATCTTCCTGACCTTCCACCGCCTCGGAGTGCCTAACAGACATCCACAGGAAATACGAAGCGAGATTATGAATTGAACGTTCTTAGGTGCCATGTGTCGTAAAAAGTGAAAACAACATAAAATAAATGAAACAAGAATTTAACTACATCCATAGGATGTCTTGGGCTTGCTTAAGATTGGGCCTCCAAATGTCTCCCACACTTCAGCCTTGGTAGTCACGTGGGCCCCCATGACTACTAGGCCTGGTAGGGTTCACATTGGTGTTGGCCTGCTAATGCTGGCATCACCCAAATGAAAATGTAAAACATAATTGTAAGGTATAAGTCAGAATGTGTCCAAGTATATATATAATGAGAACTCAAAGTGGGGTTAGTTCACACGACGTTTGGTGTGGCATGTTTTGGCCTAATAGGTCCTTCGTACTCTCATCGTTAGTCCCCATGTAGGCAAACTGGTCCATTATTTGGATTTATACGAATGCCAAGCCTAGACAGGACGTTCCGACTACCGGTACTCGTACCCTTCCGGTTACTACATGCCCATCATAGAACTCACTTTGATGTGATTGAAAAAACATGAAAACATTGCAAAATATTTGAGAATAAATCAGTGAAATCGTGATGTGTGTGCTTGCGTTGACATGATATGATAACAACATTTAAACTATAATGAACAACACATATTAGCATGTATTAGTTAAAGTGCTTGCATGTATTTATGTGTGAGAAATAAACATGAAACATATAAACATCATGAGTTTCGTATGTAACACGTAAACAATTAAAATCTAATCAACCATAGTATAGGCTCTAAGGGTCTAATAACCTATCCTATATCCCTATAGTGACAAGCTCTGATACCAATCTGTCACACCCCGACCCGCAGCGTAAATAAAAGTCGGGGCATAATTGGGTTATCACCAAAGCTCATGACATTTACTAAAAAGTTTCATATTTATTATATTGAAACTTAAAACTTCAAATATTCAAACACAAGGCATCATACAAGCACAAGAAAAATCAAAACATTGTTCAGAACGTAATAGTTTTGTTTATCTTCTAAGGCCATTGCTATGCATTTCTTTCCTCAGCTTGTTCACCTGTATCACGCGTAAAACAAAAGATTGGGTCAACAAAAGTTGGTGAGTGAATCTAGGTAAAAATAATTTAAACAATTCTTATATTAGTTAATTAAATAAAAATCATGCATAAATCATAAATGAGCATATACATATGTACAAATAATCACAAACCACACAATATCCACAATGACCATATGACATGATGAATGATGAACTTGAGATCAAGGCGCAATCAAACGGAGCCGATCTAATGAGGCACCTGATGCTCAACTCGTATCCCACGAGGAATTGTTGGGCCTTAAATGAATGATTGCACTGACATGACAAAATGTAACCACACATAATCATACCAATTAAAATACAAATTTGATCACATTACGATGTTAGCACGAGTGTTAAAATAAATAATAAATAAAACATGTACGACACATGTTACATCCCAAAAATCTGATTAAAAAGGGAGTTTGTAAGGATTCACTCACAGTGGGTGTGTATTCTTGGTTGATGATGGGTGCGCACGAGTTTGGGATTGATCGACGAACGTTTACTAACCTAAAATAATAGTACGATAATTCGATAAATATAACGAGTTAATATTTTTATTTAATCCTTTTTATTAGATCTTAGGTGGTTTTTATGGAAATTTTATAGCATTCGAAATTGTTTTATTAAGTGTTTTTAGTTAATTTTTAACCTAAGGAAATGTATATAAGTATTATAAGTAAATAAAATTAAATAAAATAGTAATAAAAAAATACTATCATGTCTGACAATATGAAGACTAACCGGTTTTTATGTCGAAATTAGGCGCACGTGTTGGGACTCAACCTCTAGACTTTCTGCTTACGTGCACGCAGCTCTTCCAACTGAGCTACGTGTCTAACCGGTTAGATTCTCTGATTTAATTATATTTCTACACTAGTTAAACTGTTTTCAGAAATCCTTTATTTTTAAAAAAGTTTTAAAATGGTTACCGCTACTTACACCTCGGCTCGAATTCGCCCCCATGACTCCACATGCACCCAGCCCAACCAATTGGGCTGGGTGTCTAACCCAATAATATTAGAAATTATATTATACTTAACAACTACTTGAAGGTAGTCTGGATGCCTTTTGTTACCAAAAATATTTTTATTCCAGAAAGCGGCTTCACATGAGATTCGAACCCGGTCACCTCCGTATAAAGTGCACACAGTCCCACCGTTGGACTATGTGTCTAACCCGGGTTATAACCCATGTTTAAAAGCATAAACATACAAACAGAACTTCATCTTCTTCCCTAAACATTCACCCAAATGTAAGTACAATTTGCTTTGTTATATTTATTTTTTAAACTGATTTGTTTAATGATTCTTGAAAGATTTAAACAAGAAAATCATGAAAGAGTAAGGAAATTATACCTACTGGAAAACAAAGTTTCCGACTTCCGGTATTGAGCTCCGGCAACGAAGAACTACTCTTCCGACGAGCAGATAGGTGAGATCTAGGCAGAGGGTTTCGAGAGAAAGCTTGAACGAGTTTGGAACAGCATCACGAGGGTATTTATAGGTTACAAAAATCTTTGACTTCAATTGATTTGAATCCGGCAATTGAGTGTTCTTCATAACGGTAATTTCTTGGATTGAATTGGTGTAAATTGGGTGATGATTAGCAGTTAAGTTGGAGAATTGAAACGGATTCCGAGTGATTGCCCGTTTAAACAGGGAACGGTTACTGACTGATGCAGATGACACGTTTTATCTACCATATTTATTAATTGGTTTCAAAACTACACAATAAATGTGTGTAGCCTAGTGGTGTTCCAATGTGTGCGCATGTGGGGTGAACCCGGGTTCGATCCCGGTTTGTCCCTTTTCTTCATTTTTTTCCTTTGTTTAATATTATATACTATTTTCTTTTGTTTTATATATTATTTCTAATTACTTATTATCATGATTATTTATAAATCCAGATTTTTAAAATTTTCTAACATTAATTATGAAAAAAAAAATAAGATTAACAATACTAACAAAATACATAAGAACATTTAACCGAATACTTATACTTGATTAATAAACGGTGCGGGTGATTGAAACCCGTTTAACACAGTTGTTACAATTACATCCGGTTTAGTTCGTTACCGTTTAGATGCGCGCAAAATTCTCGGTAACACCAATCACATAGCGTACAATACAACTAGACGTTCCTAGGCATTCCCAGAGGCCTATATAAGTTGATTTGTGTCTTAAAACATTATTTTTATTCGTCTTAACATTTGGTATTCGCGTAATTAAACCCTAAATTGTCAGTTGTCACAAACCTTTTATACGTTTTTTGTTCTAATGTTCATGTTAAGTTTATGGGTTGTTAAATCTGATTAAAACTTGTTTTAATGAGATTTAAACCATCAAAATTTCAACAAGTTTTGAAAAACTATTCAAGAAAATAGTTTTAATGTTCTTGACATTCTTGATCATTTTCATCATAAAGTGGATGATGAAAATCATATATTTTAGCGTTTTCATATTACAACGTATTTTTAGATATTTTTGGTGTACTCTTTCCCCCTTTTTACTAACAAAACCCAAAAATTTTAAATAAAGACACTAATATTACTTATGGATGATTTGATTATGTGAAAGATTCTTTTGATGGCACTCCCTGGACATAGGCATAGCCGTCACTCTCATAAAATAGTTATCGTCATCTCTCTCCTAAAGTCCTAAATGCAAATTTAGGCATTCCAACCTGCACTCAAAATTGTCAACATCTGGTGACAGTGATGTTGGCGACACTGAGAAGGCTAATACTTATGTCAGCGACATTTATGTTGAGTGGCGCTCAGCTAACCTTAGGTGGAACTTTGTCCGTCAACGCTGGGCAGGGCATTACTCTCTCAAACTGACCTTACGTTGTGCTAGAGGTAAATTATGGCCATAAAACATTTAATTTCGGAAGGTTTTTGGGCAGCCGGAGATACTCGATGGTGGAACAGTGGCAGTGGCAGGTGTGGTGTAAAAGAATTTATTTAAATTTTGCTAGTACACATATACAGTCAAAACAAAAAGTCATGTGCTAATTGCTATTAAAAGGAGACAATATTTCATACTTTTAGCAAGATACCTATTGTACCCTAAAAAATACTGAGTATATTCTATTTGTTCACAATATACAAATTTTAACTGATCTTATTTTTTTCCGCATCCGATTCCGACACTACTAGCTACTACAGCCAGTTTACTTTCTGTGCGCATGTATTAGTAGTCTAGATTGATATGGATTGAACAGGTTGATTGATCCACTAAACTGTTTTCTTAACTTTTGAATTTACATGTAAAAATGTATTAGCAGCCTAGATTGATATGGATTGAACATCTCTACACATTGTAATTTAATCCTGATTGTTGTTTATTTGTTGTATTTGGAACAAGATTACGTGCCAACTGTTTGATAATTTCACTGTGATTGTGGTTGTCCTTGGTGCCACTCTCTGCAAGAGAATCTCATTAAAAATCTACACACAGCTTGAAATGAAGGTATGGTTAATGGTTTTCAAGGCATTATTTTATATTACAAAGAGCCAATTTATCTATGGTAAATGTGACTAAATTACGTGTTATCAAACTAACCTTTGCTTTTGTTGAGTTTATAATCACTGTTGTTTTGTTATACAGGTTCCCATAGAATGTTAAGAAAGCGAGTTGCTACGCGTACGATAGATAACCAGAACACATTTGCATTGTTAACAGCATTTGATGAAGTTCACATGTAAGTTTATGCCTAGCAAAGTGGGGTAGTCGGGGGGGTCACAATTCATCAGTGATGTTGCGAGGTGAGTTACATGAGTAGTGCAGTCGTGTGTTGAGTTATTATTACAGTAATAATTTGATTTTTTAACACATTTTGGCTGTTATTAGATTACATGCTGTTACATTGTTATTACACCATTAATATACACGTCTACCGGACCGGTGATGCAACTAAAGAAACCCCCAAATCCTCGTTTCTTAGAGAAAATTTTGAAAAGGCTTATTAAGCGTGAAGTGAAAGGAATCCATTAAGGACTTCTATGACACATTTATGAAAAGGCGTATCTGAAAGAAGGGTTTTCAAGTTTAATTTTTGCAGCTCCCATGCATTTTGAACATCAAGAATTGTAGCTACTTAGAGATATTTTTTGGGAAGAACTATGGCAGCTACTAATCTATATCCTTGCCTATATTGAAGGGTTATTGTGTTGATATGACTACATTGAGAATCCTGATACAAAGAATCAAAGATCACTATATATAGTGGAACAATGCAGAATCAGAAACAAAACTTTTCAACTCAAGTGTAAAACTTATTATGCATGTCAATATCTTTACGTATGTATAATATACTCATCATTATCATCATCTATAAAGGAAAGATTGAAAATATATTGGGATCAGCGAGGTTGGTGGACGATTGCATCATTTCCCGATTAATTTAGAAGAGCAAATATCCGGTTTCCATTCTTCCCAAATTGACAGCCACAAATAATAGTTTTCTATATTTAGATCATTGTAATTGTCTATATATGATGGCTATTTTCTATTGTAATATTCATTCAAGAAATAATAAAAAAGCCTCTTGAGATCATGGTATTAGAGCAGGCTTGCTCATCATATACCGTGTGATTTTCACCAGCCCCCAAATCAATAAACCCAATATGAGATACCATGTCCGGAGACGGCAACGGCAACTCGGGTTCCGATTACAACTCGCGAACCTGTTAAAGAAAAGCTTTTAATCAACAGCCTCAAAACCCAAAACTATCCGATAATCTCCAAATCAACCTCAAACTCAACAGTCAAAACTACGCACTATGGACCCGGATGATCCGAGTCGCCATAGGCAGAAAGTCCAAATCCTTGTTATCACACCTGACCTCTGATACTCCAGATCAAACAAGTGAAGATTATGAGCAGTGGGAACAAGAAGATTTAATTGTATTTTCTTGGCTCATTCAAAATATCGAACCCGTACTCGCAGGCAACCTAACCGAGTATCCCACCGCGAAAATGTTGTGGGACGCCCTGGTGGTTACCTACAGCAGTGGAAGAGACAAATTACAAACCTTCAACCTTCATGTCAAGGCTAACGACATCAAACAAAATGACAGCCCTCTTGAGGATTTCTGGATCGCATTACAGGGGGTACGGGGGGTGATTGACAGAATTGATCCAAATCTCATGAAGTGTCCAAGGACATCAAGACATACTCAAGAATCAGGTCAGAACAAAAAAAATTCAGTTTCTAAATGCCCTTGACCGGAGATATAAACCCATTAAACGGGAAATACTTCGGCTGGAACCTCTTCCTTCTGCGGAGGCGACCTACGCCACTGTTCGTAAAGAAGCCACTCACCAGAAGAACATTCTGGGAGCAACTATCAACGATTCACAGGGCATAGCGGCAGGTTAATTGCCATCGAAACAGAAGGTTTGGGGCTCGCAACAAAAGGGCCTCGTTGGTATGAAGGAAAGAAAATTGGACCATCGGGTAAGGAAGATAAAACACACTTGAAGTGTGACCACTGCGGTATGACAAAGCACACCAAAGAACAATGTTTCCATCTCTTCGGCTACCCTGAGTGGTGGGCCGATGGCCACAAAAAGGGCGCCAAGAATTCTGGACCGGAAAAATGCAAAGCGTCCGTTGCCGTGAGCACCAAAGAGAACGCCGATACTAGTACTAACCGAAAAATCCCATCGGATTTGGTGGGATGGCAGCAGCGGCGACATATTGTGAGGAAGGAGAAGATTCCTTTTCAATGAATACAGGTACAGGGGGTGAGAGACCTTATGTCTCGAAAACCCCATCTTATTTGTGAAATATTTCAAAAATGACCCCTATAGATTCTGAAATATTAAAAACACATCTTTGTTCACTTTATAAAAGAGAGTTTCAAACTTTGCAAAAAAGAATCTGTAATTAGTGGTGTGGCAAATATGGCTCAAAAGTACAGTATGAGATGGGAGTCGTCATGGATATTTGATTGCGGAGCAACAGGTCATATATACACAGCCAAATGGAGAGAAGATGATGGTAAAAAATGGGGGAATCTATCGAAATTTCACCGACACTTAAGCTTTCAAAATGTCTCTATATACCTGCCTTATCACACAAACGCCTGTCAATAAGCCATGTAACAAAGAAATTAAATTGCTCAGTTCTTATGCAACCCACTTTTTGTATCTTACAGGATACCAGACGGAGCGATCATTGTGCATGGCACTGAAAGATAGGGGTTGTATTACCTGGATGAGATGACTCAAAATGGTGCTCTAATGTTTCTCATGGGACGGCAGAACGAGAAGCATGGCTATGGCATAGAAGATCACATCCATCTACTAGTTATTTGCAGTTTTATTTCCTAATTTATTTCCTTCCAATTGAAAGTCACATTGTGAAACGTGTGTGTTAGCCAAAAGTCATCGTAAAACATTTAAACCTAATAGTACAAGGGTTGACTCCCCTTTTTCATTAATCCACTCAGATGTGTGGGGTCCTGCCCCAATTATTGGGGGTCAGAACCTTCGTTTTTTCGTTATATTGGTGGATGATTGCACACGAATGACCTGGGTGTATTTGTTAAAAAGTAAATCTGAAGTTCTTGAAAATTTTATCAATTTCTACACCATGGTCCAAACCCAATTTCAAAAAACATTCAAGTCTTTAGATCCGAAAATGGAGGAGAATTTGTTAACTCCGAGATGAAATGTTTTTCCAAAGCAAAGGGATAATCCATCAAACCACATGTCCCCACACTCCAGAACAAAATGGTGTAGCCGAACGAAAAAACCATATCCGATTAGAAATAACTAGAGCCCTTCTAATCGAATCACGGGTTCCAAAGTTTTTTTGGCAAGAAGCTCTCGCTACAGCTGCATATCTCATTAACCGACTTCCCACTCAAATTTTGAAAAATCCAAAACCCATTACAAGTCCTTAGAGAATACACCAACCCTCCGTCCGTTCTTACCCTTGAACCACGTATTTTTGGTGCACCGTATTTTTTTCACATACCAAAATCACACAGAACTAAAATCAATCCATGCGTTGGAAAATGTGTCTTTGTTAGGTATGGAATAACTCAAAAAGGATACCGGTGTTATAACCCAAAAACCCGTCACATGTTCACAACTATGAACCGTGATTTTCTTGAAACTGAGTTTATGCCTCCCAGCACAGTAGTCAGGGGGAGAGGGAATGTCTTGACACACGAGTTGGTTGAGAAATGTTGCATATGGAGACGGGAGGAGCCACAGTATCCCAGATGAGTCTCATCTCTCCACACAACCCGAAGATCCAAACGTCAGTGCCACCCAAACTATCCTAACCTGATATCAGAGGTAAGTAATACTCATCCTTCTCCTATATCCACTCCCATTGAAACTAACACATCAGGACAAGGTGAGAATGTACAGGATCAAGAGATGTTTGTCACTCAAGAAGACACTCCAACAGAGCAAGAACATGTGCAAGAACAAGAGAACTCTCCCCCACAAGAAGAAACATCAGAGAGATACGTATTACCACCAAGAGCAAATAGGGGAGTCCCACCAAAAAGATATTCCCCAGAAAAGGAGTCTATAGGAAGTAGATATCCAACGGCTAACATAGCCAAAGGAAAGCTATCCCGGAAGCCAGGGCTTTTGTTGCATCTATGTACTCTGATGAAATCCCTGCTAATATAGAACAAGCCTTAAAGCCAAAACAATGGAAAAACGCAATGGAGGAAGAAATGAAAGCTCTTACAAAAAACAACACATGGGAAAAACGTGTCTTGCCACCTGGAATGAAAGCTGTCGGATGTCGGTGGGTTTTTACAATTAAAGACAAGCCTGATGGTACAATTGAAAGACACAAAGCGAGATTAGTAGCTAAAGGCTATACACAAACATACGGAATTGATTACTCTGAAACTTTTTCCCCAGTTACAAAATTAACACAATCAGAGTTCTTTGTTTCGTATAGCAAATAAAGGATGGCCCCTATACTAGTTTGATGTGAAGAATGCTTTCTTACACGGAGAACTAAAAGAGGAAGTCTATATGGAAGCTCCACATGAATTCACAATTTTCGGGAAAGAGAAGTGTGTCTTCTAAAAAAATCACTCTATGGTTTGAAACAATCTCCCAGAGCATGGTTTGGGAAATTCACCCTAGCTATGAGAAACTATGGGTTCACGCAAAGTAACTCGTATCATACATTGTTTCTCAAAAAGAAAAGGCAATCTTACAACCTGTTTAATAATCTATGTCGATGATATGATTACTACAGGGGATGACAAAGATGAAATATCCAAACTAAAGAAAACTTGTTCACAGAATTTGAGATGAAAGATCTAGGGAGACTCAAATATTTCTATGGGATTGAAGTTCTGAGATCAAAACATGGGATCTTCATGTGCCAAAGAAATTATGTCTTGATCTATTAGCAGAAACTGGCATGATTGATTGCAAACCAGGAGACACTCCAATGATTGCGAATCAGAAGTTATACATGGAGGAGAAAGCAGATCTAACTGACAAAGAAAGATACCAACGAATAGTAAGGAAAACTGATTTACTTATCACAAACCCGACCTGATATAGCATATGTTGTGGGAGTAGTCAGTCAATTTATGCATCAACCCTAAAAGACTCACATGGAAGCAGTCTTAAGGATTATAAGGTATCTCAAAGGAACAGTAGGACATGGAGTCTTGTTCAAACCAAATGGACACCTAGAAACTCAATTATACACCGATACAGATTGGGCAGGGGATAAAGGTGACCGAAGATCCACTGCAGGCTACTTTACTTTGGTTGGTGGAAATGTGGTTACATGGAGAAGCAAGAAACAAAAGGTGGTTGCTCTTTCAAGTGTAGAAGTTGAGTCCCGAGGAATTGCCATGGGGTTAACTGAAGTGCTTTGGGTTCAGAGACTCCTAACTGAGATAGGACATCCACCACAAGAACCTAGCAAAATTTGGAGTGATAATAAAGCAGCCATTCGGATTTCAGAAAACCCAGTACAACATGATCAGACAAAGCATATAGAAGTAGATCGACATTTCATCAAAGAATGTTGGAAGCAGAGATCATCACACTTTCGTTTGTTCTGTCAAAAGATCAACATTGCTGATATCTTAACAAAGGTTGTTAATGAAAGAACCCTATACAAATGTTTGAGCAAGTTGAATTTGAAAATCCCATTATTCAACTTGAGGGGGAGTGTAAAAGGAAAGATTGAAAATATATTGGGATCAGCGAGGTTGGTGGACAATTGCATCATTTCCCGATTAATTTAGAAGAGCAAATATCCGGTTTCCATTCTTCCCAAATTGACAGCCACAAATAATAGTTTTCTATATTTAGATCATTGTTTTTGTCTATATATCATGGTTGTTTTCTCATTGTAATATTCTTTCAAGAAATAATAAAAAAGGCTCTTGAGATCATCATCATCATACTTAGTAAATCCCACCAATAAGTAAATCTCACCAATAGCAAAGCTAGGGCAGGGTCTGAGGAGGGTAAGATGTAGACAATCTTACCTTTACCCCGTAGGAATAGAGTGGCGGCTTCCGATGAGACCCCGGCTCGATAGTATTTTTGCATCAAGCCTTGGACATAAGACACATAACATTCATCAATTCGGACAAATTAAGGCGATCAGTGTTGGATATTTGAGTGTGTGTGAATGAAGTCTCAAACTTTGTCCCACATAGATGTGGGAACAAAGGAGAAATTAGTTTATAAGGTAATATTTTACCTAATTAACATAACCGTGTGACACGTTTTACCAAAACTCTTACGCGGACGCGCAGGGGGTGCAAAAGTTGAACTCATGTATGCCTTCACGTCCAGAAGATTGCTTTACTGCCTCAGTCTGGTCAAAAGGCCAGTGCTTGAATCAGGGTATGTTTGCTATTTGCATCAACACTTTTTCAACTCTTCATTAGTTCTACCAGATTCGAATTTATAATCCTCTTTTTTCTTTAATTTCTCTTTATATAAGTTATTGGCCTTCGTTTTTTGAGTGTTAGTTCTTTGATCTCTTGTATGTATCCTTTTGTGAACCCAATACATTCTCTCTTCTTAAACAACCTCAACTAATTGAAAGATTGGAATTTTTAATGTACATATACAAAAAATATTTTTCCCCTTCTTAAACAATTACTGAGGACTGAAGTTCAAATTAAGTGGGGCTACAATGACCAAATTAGGTAGAAGTTTGACTTTATTTTTTTCTTGGAGATTAGATATACTTAGACGAAACATATCAATGAAATGATTGATTTATTGTTACTCTAATTGGTATATATACTTAAATAAGATTATCAATTATAACATGTTATTTGGCTTCTGTGATGAAATTTATATGTAAAGAAAGTAATATTGTTTGGAAGTATGCATTTTTTTATGATTCAACAGTCTTCCATTTCAATTCGAATCGTTCTTGTGAACAATGGAATATGCATTTTTCTACAAAGTGTAATTAATTTTTATTAAATTTAATGTTATAATAGGTGTATGCATTTCTTTTACCTAAAATCCAACAGTCTACTATTTACATCTGTAATCGTCCTTGCAAATATATTTTTTTTATATTGTACACAAGTTTGTAAAATTTATCATCACCAGATTAATAGCTCGAGTCTAATAATCATTTTTATGACAGTACTTTTGTCAACCTATTCATTCGTTTGCTAGACATTATTGGTACTTGGCATTTTCTTTGTAGTTAATGCCCCACTTTAAGATTCATTGTAATCTATTAACCAGAAATTACCTTTTCTTGTATCTCCCGAGAACATTCATTTATTAAAGTGAAAACAATGAGTCATAAATAAATTTTTAACTAACGGCTTTAAGTAATTAATCATAGACGATTATTTACACTCAACATATTCTCAAACTTTTTAGAGGTCCAACTATTGTGCTACTGACCGAAAACCAACTATAACAAAGGAAGTATGATGACATATTGGCTTAATGTGAATTAATGTTGTACATGTAAAATCACATGTACCCAAATACAAATATGAATTGTTACTCTTATGATCATTGGCTTTGCAATCAATTTGTGAACGTTTAGTGATCGTCTCAACAAAGCAATTCTTGTATGAGCGTAAGCTATATGAAGTTCAACATTTATTCCAATAATCATTAATAACTTGGATATTGAATTCACCGTTATTACCAAAATAAATATTCTAATCTAGAACAATGTACTTGCTATATCATTAGCTGAGCCATAAATCACACAATCCTTAAGTTGTGTATTTGATAACCATTTAGACGATACATCGATTTAAAAACACTAAATGATATCATGTTTGGATATACATATCCTTTAATCATTCCAGAATATTCAGGGATTCCCACCCTACTTTGGTTGGTAAATAACTAATTTCCATTGCGAGCAAACATCATGTTTAATTATTAGCTTGAAGTATCTTACAGTTCTTCATTATGTTTCACATCATCATTGACTCGGTGTGGTCTAACCGGTCATACTAACCAATTAAATAATTATGATCCATAAACATCTTGTTTATGATTGTGTATGTATTACTTACATGTATGTAATACAAAACATAAGATATAATAGATTGTATTATAATTTCAAGTTCAAACCATCATGGTATATAATCATTCCTTTGTTTGCCACCTTTAGTGGTCCGTCTCATGATCATCGTTGCATTTCTGATGGTCGATCTCGTTATTAATATGGCCATCATTACAATTTTCTCAAATGATGTCCATGATCACAATAATCAATACATGTATTCACTTCATGGATCAGAGTTACACCAAACAAGTTTTATGATTTTTTTAGTTATTTTCTTGGACATACAAATATAAAGTCACTTCAAACCATTTATACCTTTTACTAATATTGCTACTTCAAGAGCATATTTAAGGTTTAACAAACAAAATTTAATTATATGTCCAAGTCATATAATGTCACACCCGCTAAAATCAAAGTTGGGCGTGATCTAACTAGTATATTCATTGCACAGCGGAAGTGTTTAATGATGATAAGACTTCAAGAAAGTGAACGCCTGCTAAATACTCAAATCCCTATGGGTTCTCCTATTCCAACCGTGCCAAACTATGAAATTTGTAACCTGAGAATGAAACATGCGAAAAATCAACATAAAGTTGGCAAGTACATAGTTTGTTCGAAAAGATTTAAATTAAATCTTTTTGGTAACCGGTTTGAATATTGTTGAGAAAACATAATAAAACCATTTTTCTAAGGCACGTCAATTGAAAACTTTTTATTTGTATAAAATCCAGTATGCAAAAGTTCCGTAAATGTAAGATGTATTTATATCAAAATCGGGTATGTAAAGCATCAATGAAATCGTTGATCGTTGATGTTTTGCATGGACATTAATATGTGTGACGACATAGGAAGCATCCAAACCTAGATGATTTTCATCGATTAACCTCAACTGCGACAACAAATGCACTCTTCCGTGTGGGTCCATGACCAAGAGTGGGGCTCGCCAACACTCGCTAGATCTAACCTTTGTACTGTGGTTTTAAATAAGATTAATGGTGCTTAAGTTCTACCCTATTCGCACATGATCTAAGTTGTTTGATTCCTTAGCTTATCATACCATTGTACATGTATTTCCCCCTGATAGTTGTAAAACAGTAAAACATTTAAGATGAAAAGGGGGACATGAACTCACGGAGACCTTGTGCTGCGCACAAATGTAAATGGGTCTTGCCTGTTTGAGTCTGTAAGCGGGACCAACCAGTCCCCTTGTTTGTATGCAGGACAACCCAATCCCGTTGTAACTAGGACAATCCCGTCCTTAAGATGTATGTAACTCATGCACGTTTCGAAAATACGCGTGTGTTACCTTTTTTAAACCATTTGAGTTTGTTGGAATTCATTCGTATCATGGTTTGGAAACATATAGTTTTCGTTCATCGAAATTTTGTTATACTTTTGCAAAACTTACATGTCTTTCCACCCCCAAAAACATTTGTAAAAATGTAACACAGTAAAAGTGGGGGTTATGAACTCATCTCAATATCCTTGTACAAAGATAGCTTATGTGATTCCATAATGTCATTTCCACAATGTGACTTGCTAGCATACAATCTAAGACATCCCTAAAATGGAATAACTTACTACTAAACAGTCTAACCCTCTTTCTAAATTAAAAATCAACAATTTGTTTAATATAAGGAAGTCACAGAAAGCAAAAGAAATCAATAAAGTTTCATGTGTTGAACAAATATAGTTGATTTATATAATACTACTTAAAGAAAACTACTAAATAGTCTATAACCCTCTTTCTAAATTAAAAATCATCAATTTGTTTAATGTAAGGAAGTCACAGAAAGCAAACGAAATAAATAAATTTTCATGTGTTGAACAAATATAGTTGATTTATATATACAAGTATAAGTTTCTAAATATAACGTAGCTAAACTACGTGTCACCATGCTCTACCAAATCGCTAACCGAACGATTCGACGGTAAGTTGTTAACGTAATGGAAAAGAAATAGTTATACTTGTTAAGCTTCATTTAATGCCGGGGATAACACCAAGTTTTGGATACACTTAGTTTCCAAGAGGTTTAATATATATATATATATATATATATACATATATATATACATATATATATGTTTATATATATATTCATATAAAAATATAAATATACTTATGGAATCGTATTAGACGTCCCGAATGATCGTGCGTGTAGGTAGGCAAATGTTGGTATAAAAATATTACACGTTGTAGACTCGTAAGATATGGTCGTATGATTCCCAAGTAGTCGTCGCTTAGTCGTAATAGTCTTGCGTCCCGTTTATAAATAATAAAATAATTATATAATTGTACGCTCGTTTGGATCGACTATCGTTTGTTTGTTTCTGTAATAACTCGGATACTACACTGTGTTACAATCTTACAGTAAGAGTTTCCTATGTTTTGGTTGATCGTTTGGATTGACTATCGCTTTGCGGATTTTTACAAAAACGGGCAGAGATTCCTATGTTTTTGGACGATTCCGACAATACAAGTTGTCGATATATTTGTCAAAACTCAACAATTTAAACGTTAATACATATTTTTATGTTGCGTGTTGGTTTGGTCTATAAAACATTCTGTACACACTTGATAATATATACAAGTTTGATATATTTATATATATTTTCTTTTACCACGATATATCGGCCCGGTTTGAGCTCGGTTTCGCGTTACGGTTATATTAAAATAACGATATAATTTAATTCGCGTTAATATTATTTTACCAAATCTCGTGCCAAAATGTTGACTGAGTTGACTGCGTTGACCAGCAGTTGACCCATTGACCGGGTTTGACCCGAGTTGACTGAGTTGACCAGGTTTGACCCAAGGTGACTGTTGTTGACCGACTTGGCCAAGACATAAATATGTTAGTTCCTTAGTAACCGAACCGCAAGACCCAAGCTTTTGACTTGGTTTGACTAAATTTGACTTAGTTTGACCCGAACCCGAAATGGAATCAAGCCGAGCCTAGCCTGAATCGAATCTGAAACGCATTGGCCCGTTGACTTGTTGACCGAACCGAATCTGAGCCGTGACCATGAGCAATATAAAATCCAAGAAGTAGGTTAGTAAACTGTGTCAAACAACCGAAAAAAAGAACATTCAACGGAGTTTGTCGGGGTGAAGACGGCTGCCACTGCTCACCGATTGAGCACCACCGTCACTACTGCCGTATCCCAACTGTCCCGAGCACCACCGCAACTGCCGCCGTGCAGGCGCGAACCGCACACCACCACTACTGATTCTGGCATGTCCCTCTCCCGAGATTTCTCTCTCTCATCGTTTCTCTCTCTCATTGTTTCTCTCTCTATAGATCTCTCTCTCTCTCTACGATCTCTCTCTTTCTCGCTCGAACCCCAACCACCTGACGCCACCCACCACAGCTTCGCCGCCTGTGGTGGTGGTTTTCTTTGAACCTCCGGCGTGTAGTGGCTCAGCCGCCACTGCCTGTGTGTCGCCACCGTCAGTGGTGGCTGGCTGTTCCTCTTCTCGAATTCTCTCTCTCTCTCTCTCTCTGTCTTCGGATCCAATGGGTGTGTGTGAGTATGGTGCAAGGAGAGGGGTGTCATGCGGGTGTGTGTAACATTTTTCGTAAAACGGGTTCTAAAACCTACTTCGTTTTGTAAATGCAAGTTATGATGATTTATGCGCATTTATGTTAAGCATTGAAATCTTGCTATTTGTAATAAATAGTATTAATAATAATAAAGTTTTAATAAAGTTTAAATAAATAGTAAAGTTATAATAATAATAATAACATAAATTAAATAATAAAAAAATTAAAATAGGAAAAAGGGGTGTAGACCGCGGGTATCGAACCGGGTCCTCACCCAAATCAGACACACAATACACCACTGCACCACACACACACATCTGTCATAAACCCAAACTTTGTATCATTTAAACCAAAACAACGCCCATATGAGAAATTCAAAAACACCCACCCTGTATAACAGCTGTAACTCTTAAATCTTCATCAATCATCATTTCAATCTCGAAATTAACCTGCTGAAACTGATTCTAATTACTCATTAAGGCTCAATCATGACGGAATTCCGGTTATAATATTAATTATACAATCAATTGGTTGACCGAAAACTGTTTAAAACTTAACTCACTCCCTTAGCCTATAAATAGTTACTATAGAGATCATACAGAACTCGCTCACACCCTCAAATCTCTCTTAACCCTCTGGAGAAATCCCCTGTCTACGAATCTCCCTTCACTGGAGTTGTTATTCGTCGTCGGAATTCAACCGGAGAAATCACAACACCACTACATTTCAGTAGAACACTTAAATCTTCTTATGTTTCAGTTGTTTCATGATTAGTTATATTAACCCGGTTAATCGGATATGAATAATTGGATTAAACAGTCGAGTCATGATCTGGTTTTCTTTAAATAAAGAAGATGAAGAAGTGTATCAGCGTATTAGTATAATTAAATTTGGTGTTTATACCAGGTTAGACACACAGTCTAGTGGTGGACTGTGTGCAAAATAAACATATGGTCCCGGGTTCGATCCGTACCTACGCTGTCGAATTCTCACATGGTCCCAACCGTTTTTAATACTGGTATATATTAACAATCAGTGAGTGTATAAATATAATATAAATCACATATCATCAGGGTTAGTCACAGAGCCCAACTGGTCGGGCTGTGTGCAACACGTAGCCTTGGTCACGCTTTCGAAACCGGTTCAGTGCACCGTTCTGGTAATTTATAAAATCTTTTTAATTAACTAGAATTATGGGTAAGGCTAGTAAGTATATAAAACTAATTAAAATCAAGATTATTTCGGGTTAGACACGTATCTCAGTTGGTAGAGCTACGTGCACGTATACGGGAGGTCACGAGTTTGATCCTCACATGATGCCAATAATTCTAAAGCCAAACCAATCCGATCGGTCAGACCCTGACAAGGGTAAATGTTTTTTTAAATATTTTCCTTTATTAATTTTTATTAAAAATACCTAAAAATTAGACTTTTCAAGTTTTAAATTGCAATAAATACAATAAAAATAAACTTAAAAATATTATAAAAGGCATTAATTAGAAATATTAAATTCAAATATAAGTTATATATTTACCAAATTATTACGTGATTATTTAGGTTAGTTTCTCTCGTCGGTTGAAATCTTAAATCGTGCGCAGTCGTCGTCAATCCAAGAAACGCACCCACTATGAGTGAATTATTACAAACTTCCCCTTTTTATTTATGTTTTGGGGTGATATCATGTGTCGTTTCATTTAAATATTCTATTCGAACATTTGTGCTATTACCATTATGTGAACTGACGTGATATGTGATATTTTATTTATTGCTATTTGCGGTTGTACTTTCTCATTTCAGTCAAGCTGTCACATTAGGCCCATCAGTTCCTTGTTGGATACGAGTAGAGTATCACGTTGCCTAATCAGATCGGCTCTGTTTGATTGAGCCTTGATCTCACAGCTCATTATTTATTTTCTCATTTCAGTCATGCATTCATAACAGGCCCATCAGTTCCCTGTATAGACGGGTAGAGCATCACGTGCCTCATTAGATCGGCTTCGTTTGATTGAGCCTTAATCTCACAGTTCATCAGTTATCATACTCATGTGTACATTGCTAGATGCTTATGTGGTTTGTGAACTGTTTACATATACGTTTGCTCATATTTGATTTTACACATTTTTGTTAAATTAATCAACATATCATTTATTTAAATATTTAAACGGGGTTCACTCGCCAACTTTTGTTGACCCAAAAGTCTATTTTTACACATGATACAGGTGATCAGGTTGAAGCAAGGAACACATATGATTGGGCCTTAGAAGAAGAATAAATCATTACTTGAATGTCATGTTTAGAACATTTGGTGATTGTATGGTTTGTATGTTGATTGGAAAATTTTTTAATTTAATATAATAAATATGAAACTTTTGTAATAGTAAATGTCATGAGCTTTGATGAAAACCTAATCATGCCCCGACAACCATTTCCGTTGCGGGTCAGGGTGTGACAGTGTGCTTGCCGGAAAACGGTCGTTACCTATCGGAATTTCTCCGGTGGCTGGAGTCAGTCGGGAGGGAGAGAGCAGGGAGATAAGGTGTGGGGGTAGGGTTTAAATGAAAGAGATTGTGTTTGAGGGGAATTTATAAGTAGGGTTAGTGGAGTGGGTTAGGCCTAAAGCCCGTTAATGTGTATAAGTCTTGCAAGCGGCCCAATGTCGTCTCCCCGGCCCGTTTTTATTCCCGAACATCGTAAAATATCGTCTTAGGGTCAAAAACATGTAAATGACATCGGAAGTAGAGGTTAGACGCGTTCGTTCGTCGGCTGCGTTAAAATTGCGTAAAATTTCTACGGTTGTCGTTTCTAATCCTTTTTTCGATTCGGTTTCAACCAGGAATATAAAAGTTCGATTATGAAGCTCAATATATCATAAATTTTTAGTTTTTAAGAAAATAAACGAGTCTGATGCGCCCGTTTCGTTGTCAATGCGTTCCCACAGTCGTGTATTTCGTTCACGTTTGTGTTTTGTGATGTTTCGAACACCTGATAACTTAGCATAACCAATCCACGTGTATAAAATATACGTATAAGACTCGTACTTTTGCGTTGTCAGTATTTCGTCTGGTGTCAATTCTTTACCGTTTAAATGCGCGCAAAATTATAGAAACCACTAATCACGTAGCATACGATTCAAGTAGACGTTCCTAGGCATTTCAAAGGTTGTTTATGTTAATTTGCGTCTTAAAGCAGTACTTATAATCATCTTAGAGTTTGTTATTCGCGTGATTACAATCGAAAACTATCGGATGTCACATTCTCCCCTAGTTAGAGAAATTCCATCCTCGAAATTTAGACTATGATGTCATTTTAGTGTAATGTAATGTTTAGGTAATTACGAATGGTATCAAGGTAAATGACCACGTAGTTGAATCAGGACTTGTTCGAATTATATGAATACAAGGACGTACTACAACAATAAGAACCCAACGGTTCAACTGAATTTGCTTCAGGAATCGATACCAAGTGAACAAGGTGTAGTGATACAATCACCAATGTGGCTAAGTTTACAGGGGTCCAACAAAATAAATCTTGACAAATAGATTTCCATATGGACGTTCACAATCTGTAAATGAATTTTATGAACAATAGGAATTCTACCAACGGAAACTTACGTTGGTCGTTAAATAAGTGAAAATTAGAACCAACAAGTTCAATGAAATAGAAACATGAAAATGATTTGTCAACTTTCAACCATAACATGAATAAAAATTTTTGTGTTGACATTATTGAAGTTCAAGGATACACCGAAATACAACAGAACTTAGTGTATCAGTGTCTTATTACATAGTTGCATTAAGACTACTTAATTGATGAGTCAAGCAAATAACGTATATGATTTTGCATGAAACGTATGATCACGATTAGCCCAAGCCACAAGTTTATACCGACACCACAAGGTGTCATAGTGATCAAAATAATCCAATAATAGCGGTGATCAAACAAATTCACCATGTTTACAATGAACGGTTATACGAAGAAAATCTGAATGTTTGATCTATATAATCTCATCGATTTTCAATTGGTGATGAAAGAACAAATAATTAAAATTTTTGGACGATAATGAAAGAATAACAAATATCACAAAATTTTCGACCGATGATGAAGAACCGTTAAGAGGTACACCTGAATATTACATGAATATGTGTATCATTATCTTAATACACAATTGTGTTAAGACTTCTTTAAAATAATAAATCAATAAGAGGGATTTAAAAATAAATAATTAAATAAATAATCAAATCTTTACATGAGGTGTGCAAATGGTATTAGCGCAAGCTTCAAGTTAGTGAAAACGCCACCACAAGGTTTTGTACCAACAAACGATTTAATGAAGGCAAAGACTAAACAAGTCTACTATGGTTCGAAATAAATGAATTGCTTGTTGATATTGCTTTGAATATGATGGCCTCAACCCATCATATGGAATCCTTGAATTGAATTTATATATATATATATATATATATATATATATATATATATATATATATATATATATATATTGAGCAAGTTCAAACAATTGAACTTGGTTTAGGCACAATCCAACAATGAATGCATTTGTTGACAGGAAAATTTTGACATGGTTACAACAAAACCCCATGTATATAACTTGAAAAGGAAAAGAAGTTTCAAGAAATTCGTTGACTCGATATCAAGGCTTCAACACTTACAATAATACAGGTCATCTAGATCATAATGCAAAATTTGAGTATAGCGAAACAATATTTGAATTATTGATAAAAGAACCATTCAAAGTGAAGGCCCTGATGGCCTCCACGAATCAAGTTAACCACATGCGTAACAAACAATGCATGCAAAACATAGGAATTTGTCAAGAAAGATGCAAATAAATGTTCACTAATTATGAAAGGAATTCTCATGATGCGATACCATTAGGAGGAGTAGAGGTGTGAAAAATCTACTCATTATATGCAAAAGTTGTAATTTCAATAAAGAAAGTTGAGGACTTCACCCAGAATTTTCTGTGATGACCAGCTGTTACATGACATTGTCACAGAATGTCGAATATGGCGTAATCGCCATTAATGAAGTAGGGGCATGCGAAAACATGTGACTTCTTTTGCATCGCCAATAATTGTGATTTTCATTAGACTACATACCAATTGTTGTGAAATCTCGTTTGGATGTATTTGGCGTGATTCATATCACGTGTGGGGGAGTGTCGAGTTGCCGCATTTTGGCCGATAGTTCTCCCGCTGACGGAATTAGCATCGTTGTCGTAGTGTCGTGCTTTCTCAAGGTCATGCCTTGAAAGTCGTATGTGATGTAATTTAACATCCGTTGATGTATAGATTGAGTTTCATGTATGTTTGTGCACTAGTGTTTCGTTTTGCGTAGGCTACCTGCTCGGGTAAATAAAACAGCATGGACGATATATATAATGGTGTTTTCCCGAGTTAATAGTCACAGTTCCTATGTAATGACCTTTAATGGATACTGACATAAGTTTTCCAAATGTCTCAAATGCATGTTGCCAAAACTCTCAAAGTTTTGCTTACTATATGTAACTGTTTCGTGTACCTTGTATAAAACACCACACTAGCGTATGTTTAAAACCAAAATGTTGACTCATTGTTTCGGCCACGGTTGGAACCCATATTCGACTCCTAGGAGTTCTGTTTGTATTCAAGTCTTAATGATCTAATGTCCCCAAAGGAAAATGAGGTTAAAGTCTAGGTATCTCCATAGAAACCTAATTCGTTGAAACCTATAGCTCTGATACCAATCTGTTACACCCGCTAAAATCAGAGTTCGGCGTGATCTGACTGGTATCTTCATTGGACAACGGAAGTGTTTAATGATGCTAATTCTTCTAGAAAGAGAAAGCCCACTAAGTACTCGAATCCCTATGGTTTCTCCTATTCCAACCGGGCCATACTTTTAAATTTGTAACCTGAGAAAGAAACATGCGAAAAATCAACATAAAGTTGGCGAGTTCATAGTTTGTTCGAAAAGTTTAAATTAAATCTTTTTGGTAACCGGTTTAAATATTGTTGAGAAAACATAATAAAACCATTTTCTCGGCACGTCAATTGAAAACTTTGTATTTTTATAAAATCCGGTATGCAAAAGTTCCGTAAATGTAAGGTTTATTTTTATCAAACTAGGTATGTAAAGAGTCAATGAAATCGTTGATCATTAATGTTTTGCAAGGACATTAATCTGTGTAACGACATAGGAAGCATCCAAACATAGATGATTTTCGTCGATTAACTTCGACTGGGACAACAAATGCACTCTTTCGTGTGGGTCTATTACCAAGAGTGGGGCTCGCCAACACCCACTAGATCTAACCTTTGTACCATGGCCTTAAACAAGATTAACGGTGCTTAAGTTTCACCCTATACACACATGATCTAAGTTGTTTCATTCCCTAGCTTATCATACCATTGTACATGTATTTCCCCCCGGTAGTTGTAAAACAGTAAAACGTTTAAGATGAAAAGGGGGACATGAACTCATGGAGTCCTTGTGCCTCGCACAAATGTAAATGGGCCTTGCCTGTTTGAGTCTGTAAGCGGGACCAACCAGTCCCCTTTTTTGTATGCAGGACAACCCAGATCCGTTATAACTAGGACAATCCCATCCTAAGATGTATGTCACTCATGCACGTTTCGAAAATACGTGTGTGTTTTGTAAACCAGTATGTTTAGCATAAACCTTTGGTAAAATATTTGAGTTTGTTGGAATTCATTCGTATCATCATTTGGGAACATATAGTTTTCGTTCATCGAAATTTTGTGTACTTTTGCAAAACTTGCATGTCTTTCCACCCCGAAAACATTTGTAAAAATGTAAAATAGTAAAAAGTGAGGGTTATGAACTCACCTTGATATCCTTGTGCAAAGCTAGCTTAATGTGATTCCATAATGTCATTTCCACAACGTGACTTGCTAGCATGCAATCTAGGACATTCCTAAAACGGAATAACTTATAAATTTCTAAATATAACGTAGCTAAAATATGTGTCACCAAGCTCTACCGAATCACTAATCGAATGATTCGACGGGAAGTTGTTAACGTAATAGAAAAGAATGAGTTATACTTGTTAAGTTCCATTAATGTCGGGGATAACACCAAGTTTTGAATACACTTAGTTTCCAAGAGGTTTAATATACACACATATATATACTTATGTAATCGTATTAGACGTCCCGAATGGTCGTGCGTGTATGCAGACAAATGTTGGTATAAAAATATTACACGTTGTAGACTCTTACAATGTTATCGTATGATTCCAAAGTAGTCATCGCGTAGTCGTAATAGTCTTGCGTCTCGTTTATAATTAATAAAATAATTATATAATTGTACGCTCCTTAGGATCGACTTTTGTTTGTTTGTTTCGGTAATAACTCGGATACTACAGTATCTTACAATCTTACGATAATGTGTCGTGCTTCATTTAGAAGTTTAAACTAAATATAAATAATTATATTTATTTTATAAAAGTATACGAATTAACAATGTTTGAAATAAATATAAACGATTATACTTATTTTATAAAAGTATACGAATTAACGACGTTTGATATAAATATAAACGATTATACTTATTTTATAAAAGTATACGAATTTAGGTTGTTTGATATAAATATAAACGATTATACTTATTTTATAAAAGTTATAAGTTATAAGTGTCGTTAAAATAAATATACTTTTACATTTATTTTTATCAAAATTACTTGACTAGGATAGGTTTTGTTTTTATAATAAAACACGTTTCGCTTTGCGGATTTTTACAAAAACGGGCAGAGTTTCCTCTGTTTTTGGATGATCCCGATAATACAAGTTGTCGATAATATTTGTCAAAACTCAACAATTTAAACTATAATACATATTTTTATGTCGCGTTTCGGTTTGGTCTATAAAACATTTTGTACGAACTTGATAATATATACAAGTCCAATATATTTATATATATATTCTTTTAAAATAACGATATAATTTAATTCGCGTTGAGCTTGAATCGAATCTGAAACGAGTAGGCCCATTGACTTGTTTACTGAACCGAATCTGAGTCGTTGACCATGACCAATATCAAATCCAAGAAGTAGGTTAGTAAACAGTGTCAAACCAACAATTTACCCGAGAAAAAAGAACATTCATCGGAGTTTGTCAGGGTGAAGACGGCTGCTGCTGCTCACCGGTTGAGCACCACTATCACTACTACCGTATCCCGACTGCCGCCGAGCACCACCACAGCTGCCGCAGTGCAGGCGCGAACCGCACACCACCACTACTGATTCCGGCGTCTCCCTCTCCTGAGCTTTCTATCTCTCATCGTTTCTCTCTATAGATTTCTCTCTCTCTCTCTCTACGGTCTCTCTCTTTCTCGCTCGAACCCCAACCACCTGACGCCACCCACCACAGGGTCGCCGCCTGTGGTAGTGGTTTTCTTTGAACCTCCGGCGTGTAGTGGCTCAGCCGCCACCACCGTGCGTTGCCACCGTCAGTGGTGGCTGGCACTTCCTCTTCTCGAACTCTTTCTCTCTCTCTCTCTATATATATATATCGCTGCTCTCTCTCTGTCTTCGGATCCGATGGGTGTGTGTGAGTATGGTGCAAGGAGAGGGTGTCATGCGGGTGTGTGTACTTGCCAGAAAACGGCCGTCACCTACCAGAATTTCTCCGGTGACTGGAGTCAATCGGGAGGGAGTGAGCAGGGAGATAATGTGTGGGGGTAGGGTTTAAATGAAAGAGATTGGGTTTGAGGGGAATTTATAAGTAGGGTTAGTGGAGTGGGTTGGGCCTAAAGCCCGTTAATGCGTATAAGTCTTGCAAGCGGCCCAATATCGTCTCACTGGCCCGTTTTTATTCTCGAATGTCGGGAAATATTGTTTTAGGCTCAAAAACATGTAAAATGACGTCAGAAGTAGAGGTTGGACGCGTTCGTTCTTCGGTTGCGTTAAAATTGCGTAAAATTTATACGGTTGTCGTTTCTAATCCGTTTTTCGATTCGGTTTCAACTGGGAATATAAAATTTCGATTACGAAGCTCAATATATCGTAAATTTTCAGTTTTTAAGAAAATAAATGAGTCAATGCGCCCATTTCGTTGTCAATGCGTTCCCACAATCGTGTATTTCATTCACGTTTGCGTTTTGTGACGTTTTGAACGCATGATAACTTAGCATAACCAATTCATGTGTATAAAAGATACGTATAAGACTCGTACTTTTGGCGTTGTCAGTATTTCATGTGGTGTCAGTTCGTTACCGTTTAAATGCGTGCAAAATTACCGAAACCACTAATCGCATAGCGTACGATTCAAGTAGACGTTCCTAGGCATTTCAAAGGAAGTTTATGTTAATTTTCATCTTAAAGCACTACTTATAATCATCTTAGAGTTTGTTATTCGTGTGATTACAATCGAAAAGTACCGGTTGTCACATATAATAACACAGTCTAACATCTTACGACCTTTTACAACTATATAACGAGATATAACAATGAAGGTCCACTGGAGGATCGAGATTAACCTACTTCCCTGTTTATACAACACAAATATGAGTGCGGAATCCTCGTAAGTATGCAAACCAAAAAAAGTAAGAACACAGGATAACCAAAGATTCAATATCTTGATTAACTGAAAAGAACTGATACAAACATATACAAACAATGTTCATATATTCTCATGCAACCTACTCTGTGCTCTTGTGTCTCTCTCTAGTATAGCTCTTGTATGTGACTCACTTGTCCCTAACTCATCTAACCCTTCTAACTCTTATACTGAGAGGTGCATGTATGTTTATATAGTGTCCATCCCTAGCAACAGTACAAAGTATGTTGCTAGTCATACAAAATACCAAAAGACACGAAAAACATCCTCCAAAGATACTCGTACGAACAAGCTAGTTCGTACGAGCATCAACTAGCTCGTACGAAACAAGCAGTATGCTTGTTTAGAGAGACTCATTCGTACGAATGGTAGGTTGCTCGTACGAGCTACATCTTGCTCGTACGAAGCATTCCTACTCACACATTGAAGTCTTCTTCGTAGAATGTGTCACAGACATGACGCACACAAGTCTTAACAGCATGACAATCTAATTGTCGTACTAAACAAAGATAGGAGGATATCTTGATTTGGTCGACATGACCAAACTATACAGACACAATAAACAAAGGCCGTACAATTACAGACGTAACTAAGAACAAGCGACAGACACAAAAGTGTATCAACAAACTCTCCCTGGCTGTTGCTTAGTCTCCAGTCTTCGGTCTTTGGTCTTCATACTGAATGACCTGGAGTATCAACAAACTCCCCATGAAGATTTGCTACCCATCGTTGATTAAGGATCAGATCTTCAACATTTTCCAAAAACATCAAACCTTTCGTGTTTCATCTTGATTGCTACTTGAGGTAACTGGATCGGTCACGATCTGCTGTGCATTTGACTCTACCACTGGAATTGAAGCAAAAACTTTTGATTGCGAGGATGAGGCCGAAGCATTAGGATTGCCAGTGTCTTCAATAACCTGATCATGTTTAGGCTTGATCTCCTGCGCTTTACATCTATGATTCCATAGGATGTTCACCTTCTTTCTACTCATTTCAAACACGTCTTTAATACCATTAAAGCCTTCAACCAGTGTAGCATTGCGAGAATGATACCATTCTCTCAAGTCGTTATACTTAGCAGTTAATGTTTCCGCAGATTGTTGTACAGCCGCACTACGTTCTTTCAGTCTATTTATCTCAATCCCCGAGAGTTATCAGTTGCTCTCATCTGTTGAAGCTGAGTTGCTCTTTCAGCATCTGCAGCCTTCAGCCGCTCATTTTCTTTCCCTAACTGCACAATTTCAGAATCTTGTTTTCTAACCATCTCTTTCAAAGAATTTATCTCCAATTGTTGTTTGACAACTGTGTTCCGATTTGAAGATATAAACTCCGAATGCTTGTTAATCTGGATTTTCGCAACTTGCAACTGAGAGAACAGAAAATCCACTTTCTCATCCTTTTCCATTTCAGAGAACAAACGACTGCTTCATTTTGCATTTTGTTGATGAGATGTAGACTGGGATTGTTGAGCTAGAGAAGTAGTAGGTTGCGATTGAACTGGAGTATCTTCAGCCGAAGGTGTTTCAGCTGCTGTGGTATTTGAAGGTTGTGGTTCAGAAGTTGTAGTGGGTTCCGTCATTGCAGGTTCAGTCTCCACCATTGTAAAGGTAGGCTGGACTTTTGCAACTGGTTCTCTTGCATCATCATAACCCACATTATCACCGTCATCATCATTACCCTTTCCCTTTTGTGACCAAACTTATCTTTGATCATCTTTTCAAGGTTGGTTCTTCATTATCTGAATCACTGTCATCATGGCGTCACTTATCGTTTTCTGGTGCAATATTGATCATTTTCCAGAAAACAGATCAACTTACGAGGAGGTGTGCTTTCCTTGTAACATTTTGCTGCTACACATCTAAAGATCTTCAACGAATGTTCCATCATAACTTCAACTTTTAGAACATCGTTGTCGTTCTTTGGAAGATTCGGATGTTGCACATTCAATATCATTTGGAGAAAACAAGGATACATCCAAAACTTGTTTCCACCATATCCGGTTCTTCTCAGGTTTTCCTTCATGTTTGCAAAAATATACTTTGAAATAATAAACGGTTGGTTACATGCCAAATCTATCACCATTGCAACTAAGTCGTTATTTGCCATGTGATAACCACTTCATCTGTTGCTCAAACACTGAATTAAAACATGTAGAAAGAACTTGTATCGGAGTGGCAACCATGCTTTGTTTAGTTGTCCCACGAGAAAATCTCCAACACATTTCATTCTAAGCAAACATCCACGTTGACACTTCAACGACATTGAGAATGGAGCTTCAGGATCATCACCAAGCTGTAATACTGAGTTAATGGTTTCAACAGTGACATCTACGTTCAAGTTATTTACTTTCCCGCGGATAACTTCCTGCATATTTACTTCAACAACTTTAGCTAAAGCCTAAAATTCCTTGATCAATGTTTGTATACTGTAGTCTTGTGCGTGATAGTATAATGTATCCTTGAGTTGCGCAAAAACTTCATTATACCATTGTACTCAGCAAATTTGTATTCCGGATCTAAGTACGCCACCATGTTATGTCTTGGTTCAGACATAATTTCCACTTCTGACTTGTCAGTTCTCTTTGTTGCGGGTTTTCTTTTATGTTCCTTTTGTTCCATTCTATACACATACAACAACTAGGATAAGAACACAAATTCATTAGGTAATATACACAAAAAGTTTTATTCCAAACTTTCTGTATGTATATATTCCCTGAACAAAGAACTATTGACTCATACGAATAACAATTTATTCGTATGAAGAACAACTCATTTTACAAACTTTTGATTAAATCAAGCAACTAATTTATTTGTACGAATAGCTGGTTCATACGAGCAAAGTGTTGTTCGTGCGAATCTAGTTCGTACAAACAACTTCATTAGAGAAGTTACTTGATTTTTGTTAAAATGATTCTTCGCTTAAATTTTGTTGTTCAATTCAGTCAAAGTTACATGGTCAGATAATTTTTAGGTTGTTCAACTTCAAAGTATGCCATCATAGTCAAGTATACCTTAAAGAAATCAAAAACAACTTAAAGAGAGGTGTAAAGATAATGTGAGCAAGGTGAAAGTGAAGTTCTACCAGAGAACTTCATCACCTTTTATACCACATCAAGACACTCGTGTGAATTATTAAGCTCATACGAAGAACTCCAAATGTACAAAACCCAATGATATGATTCGTATGAGTCCAGGTTTTTTTCAAAACTGGACTTTCAGTTCTTCGAGGACCTTAGGTTTTTCGCTGACCTGTTTAGAACTTTGCACAGATCCACACTAATCACAAGTTAAGTTAGGAAAAGTGCTTCTTAAACATATTTTGTTCTTGTGAGATGAGTTAACCGTTGTAAAAAAGGTAATTTCATGAAGTTATGATATCAAAGCGAATGGTTTTTAGGGTGTATCTTGGTAGAAAACTTTTGAACTTCAATTTTGGCTAATTCAAAAAGAACTTAATTAAACAACAAAGTAAATTAAACTAAAATAACAAGTAACATATAAGAGTAAACTATATATTTACTAGATGATCTTTTTCAGAGTTTCAAGGTAAGAGAATCATACCAGCTTTTATTCTTGTCAAAAACGAGTTTTGTTTAAAACATCAAATTAAATACATAAATATTCTACTATGATTATCGGTATTGTTGTCCACGTAAGCTCAGCTTATCAGATGTAATCATGATTAGGAGATATGATTAAGGTATGAATTATACTTACTAGTCGGTGTTCAACCACTTCACGACACATTCCCGTATCAAGATATGCCACGAAGAAAATCTTACCGGTGAGTATACTACTTATCATATGTTTTGATGTATATGATGTGAGATACTCACTTATTTTGATTGAAAACAAGCCCTATGTGATTAAATCACTTATTGATGAGGAACTTGATTTTTCAGATGCATGCAGGGCATAGGAGTAAGTCTGTGAACAGGTTAGTACCATCGTACAGACAAAGAGACAAACTTAGCTCCCTCATAAAGCTGTGATATTTTATCACTTATTTTTGGGTGGATGTGATATGTTTATCACTTATTTAAGGTCGTATGCAGTATTTACACGTATGTATGGTATCATGGAAGTTCTAGACTTGCGTCACCGTTATTTTTTGACAAAAGATTCAACCATGATACCCAGATGATAAGTCAGCATAAAGACCACATATCTCATATCCTCGGCATATCAAACGAAATTTCGGTACCAAGACCATATGCCAATAAATGGTTCCCACCTGGCTTGTAGTCCATTAAGTTTATATCAACCTGCACATTTTAATCTGATTATGAGCCTACCGATACATCATTAGTAAAGCTACTTATCGATTTTCATTTTGTGTTTTTGACTGTTTATGACAGATCACTGGTGTATTTCATCATCTTCACTTATCTATCCAAGAAACGCATTTTCGATTTTTGGTTTTTCTATTGTTTTGGTGTTTTTCTAAATTTTTCTCCCCTTTAAATAAAGAAGGTAATAAAAACTTAAACTAAATAAAAGACATAGTTTTGTATTTTTGCATTTTCTCATGTTTTTGTATTTTCTTGAAATATTCTCCCCCTAAAATATAAAACTAAGAGAAAGTAGAAAATCTTTTCGTAATTTTAGATTTTGAAGAAAATATTTACGAAAAATGATTACCCAAGGATGAATTACCCGGGTTTCACCTTGATGTCATTGACCAAAAGTAGATAATCAAAACGAGATTTATCAAAAGCTTTTGTAAACAGGTCGGCACGTTGGTGATCGGTGTGGATTTTAACAACATTGATAAGTTTCTTTTCATAACAATCTCATATGAAATGATACTTAAACTCAATGTGTTTGGGTTTTTAGTGTTGTACTGGATTACGAGTGATCTCTAAAGCAGCTTCGTTATCAACAAAAATAGGAGTAGTTCGAAATTCAAAACCGTAGTCGCGCATTTGCTGTTGAATCCATAGAACCTGAGAGCAGCAACTAGAAACCAAAATATACTCAGCTTCACAGGTTGATGTAGCTACACAAGTCTGCTTTTTGCACTGTAACGTGACTAGGCGAATTCTCAAGAACTGACATCCTCCTGATGTTGATTTTGCATCGATCTTGCAGCCACCATGATCAGAATCACTGAATGCTATCAAATCAAAGTTATCATACTTAGGGTACCATAGACCAGTGTCCGGGCGACCCTTCAAATATGAAAGATTCTTTTCACAGCCATCAAATGAGAAACCTTCGGACTGGACTGGTAGCGAGCTAGAAGACAAGCTGGGTACATTATATCGGGTCTTGAAGCAGTAAGATAAATGAGAGATCCGATCATATCACGATAAAGAGATGGTTCCACATGTTCACCCATTCCGTTAGGAGTAATCCCATGATTCTGAGCTAATGGAGTACCCAAGGGCTTTGAGTCATCCATTTGAAATCGTTTGAGAATATCCCCGACGTACTTGGTTTGATGGATGAAAATCCCTTCCTTAGATTGTTGCACCTGCAAACCTAAAAAGAAAGTCATTTCTCCCATAGCGTTCATCTTGAACTTCTCCTGCATGACCTGCTCAAACTCTTTGCACATTTTCTTGTTGGTCGACCCAAAAATAATGTCATCAACATACACCTGCACCAGCAATAAGTCCTCATTTTGTTCCTTGATGAAGAGTGTACAGTCGATCAATCCACGTCGAAAACCATTCTTCAGAAGATAGGAAGACAACGTTTCATACCAAGCCCGTGGAGCTTGATGTAGACAATATAGCGCCTTATTGAGAAGCCAAACCTTGTCAGGATGGATTGGATCTTCAAAACCAGGCGGTTACTCAGCATATACCTCTTCTTCAACCGCACCATGAAGAAATGCACTCTTAACATCCATTTGGTAGACAGTAAACTTCTTGTAAGACGCATAAGCCAAGAAAATTCTTATGGCCTCAAGACGAGTTACCGGTGCAAAAACTTCATTGTAATCAATGCCTTCTACCTGATTAAAGCCCTAGACAACCAATCTTACTTTGTTTCGCACAACAACACCTCGGTCATCCTTCTTACATTTGTAAACCCATCTTGTACCAATCTTCTTATAGTTGTCAGGCCTGTCAACCAATTTCTACACGCCTAACTTCTGAAACTAGCTGAAGTTCTTTTGGCATTGCTTCAACCCATGAGTCTTCTTTCATAGCATCCTTCCAAGATTTCGGTTCAATTTGGCAGACATAGCAGGCAAAAGACCAATCATTCTATTCCCTAGATTCTCTAATAACCGAATACAAACCAGCATTCTGATTATTCCTGAGCTGATTACGTGTCTACACACCACTTTGGACATCTCCTATATTATTCTGCTAAGGATGGGTATTATGGATTCGAGTTTCAGGAACATCAGGAACTTGAGAATTTATACCCAAATTGTTGATATTCAGATCAACAACTAATTCGTTTGCTGGATGTGATGAAGATGTAGATGCCTGACCTTCAGTAGTCCCTAGATTCTGAATATTTGACGTGACATCTGAAATTCCAGGAACCGGAGCAGAAGTAGCTTCATTTGTATCATGGAACTAATCATCTTCTGACGAAATATTGTAATCAGCAGCATCTTCGAATTCCTCATTCCGAACAAGATTGTTAACCGAAGTAGACACTTGAGGGTTAACAATAATTGGTCGAACTACTGACGAGTCAATTGAAGTATCACTTTCTAGTAACATTTGAGCGGCTGCAGAAGCATCATCAAAAGTTGGTAGATTAAAGGAGTTAAACAGCTCATCGTAGTCAAACATCCAAGGAGCACCCGGAGCTCTTACTAGGTCAGTGTATCTTTGAACCTTGACTTCACCCCATTCTTCAATCTTCTTTGTTGACAGATTCCACACTCTGAAATTAGAAGTAGCATATCCAAGAAAGAAACCTTTGATAGCTTTCGGACCAAATTTACCATGTGGATCAATCATAGGTTATGGAGCTCAAAAAGGTTCTAAGAAAGAAACATCTGGTTTCCTTTTATGTAACAACTCGAAACATTTTTTCCCGTGCCTCTTCACCATAAGAACTCTAATCATCGTATAACATGCAGTAGCAACAGCTTCTCCCTAAAGTTGAGCAGGAAAAGTTCTGATTCTACTAGCATAGTTCTTGTTGTTTCAATTAGAGTTCTATTTTTCCTCTCAGCGACACCATTTTGTTGTGAAGTGTATCGAGAACTGTACTCATGCAGAATGCCTTTAGAAGAACAGAACTCATCCATAACTTGATTCTTGAATTCGGTGTCATTGTCGCTTCTGATTCTCCTTATCTTTAAATTTACAAATTTTCAAGCAGAGTCAGGAGATTCTTGAGGATTTCAAGAACTTCACTCTTGTGTGCCAACATATTCACCCATGAAAACCTTGAGTAGTCCTCAGTAGCTACTAAACAATATGAATCACCAAAGGTAGTCTTGTGTTTCATAGGTCCAAAGAGGTCCATATGAAGACGTTCCAAAGGCATATTCACCGTGTTAATCTTCTTCACAGGATGAGATTTTCTCGCTTTCTTTCCTTTTTAGCATGATACACAAACGTCTTGTAGATGGAAGTTTTTCACTGGTACACCATTCATAAGATTGTTTTTCACCAAATAGTTCATTTTCCTTAAGTGAATGTGTCCCATTCGTCTGTGCCAAGAGATTGATTCCTTTTCGGTGGCTTTTGTGACAAAACATGTAACTTGTGCAGACATGATAATGGCTTAGCTCATGTCAAGAATATACAGGTCATTAATTCTTGGGGCCGACAGGAGAATCCATTCTTTGGGAATCTTGAAACCAGGTTTCAGCACATAACATTCGACATCATCAAAATGAACTGTGAACTTCTTGTCGCAGATTTGAGAAACGCTAAGAAGATTGTGATCAATTTGTCGAACATAATTGATTTTATCAAAGCTAACCACACCATTGGATACCATTCCTTCTCTAGTGATGTATCCGCCCTTGTCTCCATCAAAGGCAACATAGCCTCCTCGAATGCTTTTCACATCATAAAGGAGCCTTAAGTCGCCTGTCAAGTGTCTTGATGCTCCAGTGTCAACAATCCAATAACTATTCATAGTTTCTCCTGGAACACCCTGCACATTTAAAAAACCGATCAGTTTGAGATGGGGACCCAAGCCTTAGTGGTCTTGGGTCGACCCTTATCATCAAGAAATGTGATTTCTATTTCTTGATGATTTGGAAATTGTGTGCCTCCTCTTAAACCATCACCGATCTTAGGTTTCCAAGATTTTTGAAATTTACAAGAATGACTATTATTTACATTTTTAACACCTTCTGGTTTTATTAAATTTGAAGAACTTGGTTGCCCTTTTGAAGGATCCGGTTTCAATGCTTTTTCAATTATTTTTACTTGTTTACGTCTCTGTTTTCTTCTTGTTCTTTAACAATACGTTTGTCTTGTTTTGGAGAAACAGATCGACGTTGGCAAGTTGGTTAAAGAGGAGCTTTCTCAACAAATCTAGACTTTGCTGGGTTTGTACAATTCTTGATTATGTGGCCAAATTCTCCACATTTAAAACAAGTTCTCCTCTCAACAAACTTAGAAGACCTGTTCTGTGACTTGATGTTGAACTTGTGGTCTTGATGTACTTGGTTCATTTTCACACCCATTTGTATGTTGAGTGTAATTGTTTTCACTGTTACGCTTTAAAATCTTGACTTTGTTTACAAAATCTATATTAGATATTCCTTCAAAAGTCTCGACTTTATCAGTACCAGTAGAACTCACAAATTTAACATTCTTAAACTTCTTCTTGTAACGAGTGCCTTTGGCTTCAACCTTCGGTTGAGATACCTTAGGTTTTTCAGCTTACTTTTCTCGTTGTTTCTTTTGAACTTGATAATGGTTGTGACTTGATTGGGTTTTTCTTCTCCAATAATTTGGTTTTTGAATTTTCAAAAACTTGATCAATAGAGGTTGGATTAACATTTTCGATTGGAAAGTCTTTGTTAGAATAGATTTTCTTGTCTCCAACCGAAGTATACAACACATTATCATTTTCATTTGTAGACATATTGTCTTGACAGATTTCATAGGATCATTCTCTTGATTTTCAACAGTTTTCACACTGGGAGTAGCAGACATTTCTATCCCTTTTCCTTATCAAGAGATTGATCATGATCATTTTTCTCGGACTCATCATCTGACGAATCATCCTCCTCTGTTGTAGAGGGGTTCTGATTAACGACTGATGATGAGTTCTCTAATTTTCTTGATTCAACTAAGGAATTGTCTAGCTTGAACCCTGATCCTTCTGCAAACTCTTCAGGATTAAGAGGTACAGAGGGTTCAAAGCGTGGCATTTCCTCTTCATCAGGCAATTTGGTATAGTTGTGTTTCAACGGAGGTGGACACGACTTATACCCAATGCATTTAACATCTCCTTTTAGTTTTTGAATGTCAATGATATGATCAAGCACATATCGGGAGTTAGAATACCTTTCCAATTTTAGCTTGATCGCATCATGTTTGCATTTGGCGATGGCTAACTCTTTCTTTGTTTCCTCAAGGAGATTAATGTAGTTATTAATTCCTGTTTGTTTGTTCAAAACTGTCTTTGTTAATTCAGAATCACTTTTCTTAAGGGTTTCTATTACAGATTTGAATTCTTTTTCGTTTCGAGTTAAAGCCAAGTTAGCCTCTTTGCATTTTGACAGTTCAACAACTAGGTTTTGATTGTGACTATTTATTGTTTCAAAATTTTTTTTAATTCCGCACAGTCACTGCAATTTTTAGGAGAGTCGGAGTTTACCTGACTTGTCGAACCGGCAACATTCGCCACGAAGGCGGTATGATGAGGAAAAGATGCACTGTTTGTAAAGATTTTTTTATGTTTCCTTTGATGCAGGTTCTGCTTTCTTCATCAGACCCGCCCTTTGACCTTTCAGCCTCTCTGCTTCTTTCAGCATCTTTCTGACCTCAGCATCACTTCCTTCCCTGATATCTGCATCAGATCCATAACCACCTGAACTTGAGCATTCTTCATCAGAACCACCATTATACCCTGAACTATCATCATCATCATCTGAACTATCAATTCTATGAACATGTTTGATTCGATTGATGATCTTGGCATAACACGCAGTTCCTTCGTGATTCTCATTTCCCAATTGCACTGACCAATCGCATCCTTCATTTGCCTGAACTACTAAGGCTCTATTTGTGTTGTTTGAAGGTCCTGACTGGTTGGTATTGTTTGGGTTGTTAACAGCTACCATTCTTTGATTATTGTTAACTTGAGCTATGTTGGATGGTTGTGATTGATTTCTGAAGGGGTTGTGATTTCCTTGTTTGCTGGGTCTCGTGCACTCACGCTTGAAGTGACCTCTTTCTCCACAGTTGAAGCAAGTAACGACATTTTATTTTGTATCTTTCTTGCTCTCCAAACTACTTCTTCCTGTTCTACTCATATAATCCTTAGCTCTTCTCACCGCACTTGCAAATGCCCATGATATACATTAAAATATACATATTTAAGTCCCCTATTTTACCCTTGTTTTGTGCGTTTCTGGCTAAAAATACGTCGTTTAGGTACTTAATCGGTCACTTTTGTATTTTCAGGTCCAAAACGGCGTGCCACAGACAAAGTTGGAGAAAAAGTGGGATTGACGAACGTTCCGGATGAATTCTGCAGAAAATGCTGAAGTTACAGAGCATGCACGACCGTGCAAACCATTGGCATGACCGTGCGCGACTTGCGATCTCGGGAGCACTTGCAGTGCGCAAGGCAGTGCAACTCATTTCTTGGCGCGCACAACCGTGCGACCCATGTGCACGCTCGTGCACTAGCTGATCAAAGACCTTGCACAGCCGTGCGACCCAAGTGCACGAACGTGCACATCTGAAGACTTTGCCGCCCAAACGTCCACTTGTCGACCCATACCCTGCAGCTGACGTAATGATGAAGTGCACGGCCGTGCGAATATGAAAATCTCTATAAAACAGAGCATTTGCTACTGATCAAAATGTTGGGTAATTTTCCAAGTTTCTGGGCGATTTCTGAGGTCCGAGAGCTGCCAGTTCTGGTCCATTTCAAGCCTCAAAGTTGCAAGAAGCTTATCCAATCCATCAAATCCTTGCTTGTTTATGGTTTGAATTCTTATTCTTAACATACATTTTAAGCGCAAGCATTGAGCTGATGTTTATGTATTATTGTTATGAATGCTAGTAAAATACTTGTTTTATGAACAATCTTTAGTTTGTAATCATGTTGGAATGAAGCTCAGACAAGTTGTTCATGTTTAAATATTGATGATCATATGGCAAACATGGTTCATTGATGTTGGATTTTTGATTGAGGTTGTTTATCTTGGATGATTAGTATATGGGTAGTTAGGATAAGTTGATAAAACCCCATAATTAATCATTTGCTAGTAAACTATTAACTTGTTAATGTGTTTACACCATGAAACTAGAAATGAGTATTGGTTTAATAAAAGATAAATCCGATTTTGATCACGAATGCTTTCTTACACGTAAGGGCTATAACGGGTTAGATGGTCTTATTGTAAGTTCTTAACATGTGTCATAATCTTTGTTGAGTATTTTTTCCAAAATGATCAACTTGGTGGATTTATGTTTAAGACTTGCAAAATGGATAAGTTTGTGATATGATATACATTATGCTTGTCTCGGTGGTTGTATTGTGTCAATCGGTATTGCTTTCCTTAATAAAGTAAGGTTAGAAAACTTTTATGGATGACTAACTTAATTTTAAAAGATTCACATGAAAATATATCAATAGCTCGTTAATGAATAATTTTAGATGGTTAAAGTGTGTTTATCGCGTTAACTTTCTAAAGAATTATCATGTTAGGATTCCCGAGAGGGATACTAATTGTCTTTATATATTTGAAATATTGATCAAGTGCCTTTGCGACATTTCTGACTTAGTTAACATGCTTAGGTTGTTTATATAAACAAGACAAAAGAAAAAGAAATTTATTTTTGTATTTGGAGTCTTGTATGTTTTATATTAGACTTTTAGAAAATTTTAGTAAAAACTCTTTCACATACTTTTTTACCGGTAGATAAATGACGACGGTTTAGTACATAAGCGCCTGTCCGCGTCCATGGATCGACATCTGGTTCTTACCCATACTTTACTACATATACGATAGGGTACACTTGTCCTTTTGTGTGTGTTTTAATTTAAGGTATAAATCATTTTTATAAATATTAAAACCGAGTTCGTGTGTAAAATTCATTGTAAAAATATGTGTATATACGCACACATCAGCCCACTTGATATCCATTAGATTCATCTCATCTCTGTCTATTTGTTGGTAGTCTTCATTAGTCAAATTGATGTTTCCAATTTGACCAGCCACTAATCCACAATAGGCACTAACCATGGTATTTAGAAGTTCCATATGTTCCTTAGCAACTTCTACGCTGACCTTGGAAAGATGTGATGTGTCAAGTCTGACTGTATTGGGATTTGCAGGTTGAACGTTGTTTCCATAGAAAGCTTGTTGAGAGGCTTGCTGTGGAACTTGAGATGCCTCTCGTGGTTGTGGTAGAAAGGCTTTCGGATCAAAAACTTCTCCATAGGCTTGAGTACTTGAGCTTGCAGACTGATTTGTTTGAACGGTTTGTGGTAGAAAGGGATTCACGTTTTACACAAATGTGGTTTGAAGCTTTGGTTGTTGTTCTTATACTAATACCTGTATTAATACCTCCAAAGTACATCTCAAGATTTTGTGGAACAATAATTCTTTGTGCCTAGTTCTTCTTCATTTTTGATTTCCAATTTTTGCACAAATTTATAAATACTGATTGAATCCAAAACACCTGTATATTTAAATAAATCAATAAATTGACCCCATTTAGGCGGTAATGCGTCAGCAAAGCGCATCACGATTTCTTGTGGAAATGCTAACACTTTGTACGAGTACATTTCACTGAGCAGATGGTAGAAAACGTTTGTCATATCATTCAGTGTTTCATTTTCCATAAACATGAAACCTTCAAACTCCTTCTTTAGCAGATCATGTCGTATTTTCTGGTTGCAGCATTACCCTCTCTTCATGCTTCCAGGGTATCCCACAGATTTTTGGTGGTCGTACAGTACACAAACTGATGATAAATATCTTTATGGAGTGCCTGTGTTAGGATAGCAAACTTCTTTTTCTCTAGATCGTAAGCCTTTTTATCACCTTCATCTAGATTGACTAAGGAGGTTGGATTTGATCATGCCTCTTCGAGTGATTCTTTATAGGGTGTAGTAAAACATGTCCATAATTATGTGTTCTGTCCGAGAACATATGTGTGGAAACGACTTTTCCATGATGGATAATCGTTCATATGGTTCAGTTTAGGTGGACGGTTATTACTCCCGGCTTCACTCTCACTCATAAGAAGAGTCTGAATGCTCTGGTTTTGGTTTGCGACACACGCCCGTTGGTTTGCGGTGATCATGGCTGTATGTTGAGGCATCAATGATTTAACCTATGAGGTGGCGGAGTTCTGTGAAGAGTCTTGATTTGTGCTTGAACTACTACTCCAATCCCACATATTAGTACTCATTATATTTTTCTTGATTATGAAAATTAAAAGGTTTATATTTTGAAAATAACAGTCTCCCTTTTAAAAATCACAAAGTTTGAAAAATCACACAGTTTGAAAAACTGAAACACGAAAAACAAATTAAGTGGTTCTTCGTACGAACCAATGTTTCGTATGAATGAGATTGTCCTTCGTACGAACCAGGTATTTTGTACGGGGGACACTCTTTCGTGCAAAAGACATAGTCTTTCGTGCGAACCAGGTTCTTCGTGCAGATGACTGATCTTTCGCACGAACAGTCTAGTTCTTCGTGCGGATGGGTTATTTGCACAGATGTTTTTCGCAGATAAACCTTTTTGCAGGGCTGGTTTGTGAAAAATTTCCTTTTCTAGCACAGACTGGTTTTCGATAGTGGTCTGTTGTCTACACAATTTTGGTTAAAAAGACAAACATTCCATATCAACTTTTTAAGTATCAGCAGTCAAGTCCAGAATGTCAAAGGTTTGGTCAACCCTACAACAATATTCCGGTGAGTTTTTCCGGTAAGTTTCTCCTGCAAATATGTTCAACTTGAACAAATGAAAATTTTAAGAAAAACCAAATTGTAACATGTCTCCATGTGTTCTAGCAAGGTTTTAATGAAAATTTTCTGGGTACAACAAGTTTTAACTAAGTTTTAAGTTTGTTATCTTTCAAAAACTTAAGTTTCCTGCTGAAAGTTCAAGAACACTTCAAGAAACCCTCAAAACTAGCTTAGACACAATACTAAGCTTGGTTTTAAAACAAGGAAGAAAGCCAAAGCTCTGATACCACTTGAAGGTCCACTTGGAGGATCAAGATTAACCTACTTCCCTGTTAATACAACACAAATACGAGTGCAGAATCCATGTAAGTATGCAAACCAAAACAAAGTAAGAACACAGGATAACCAAAGATTCAATATCTTGATTAACTGAAGAGAACTGATACAAACATATACAAACAATGTTCATACACTCTCATGCAACACACTTTGTGCTATTGTGTCCCTCTCTGGTATAGCTCTCGTATGTGACTCACTTGTCTCTAACTCGCCTAACCCTTCTAACTCTTATACTGAGAGGTGCATGTCTGTTTATATAGTGTCCATACCTAGCAACAGTACGAAGTATGTTGCTGGTTATACGAAACACCAAAAGACTCGGAGAACATCCTTCAAAGATACTCGTACGAACAAGCTAGTTCGTACGAGCATCAACTAGCTCATATGAAACAAGCAGTATGCTTGTTTAGAGAGACTCATTCGTACGAATGGTAGGTTGCTCGTATGAGCTACATCTTGCTCGTACGAAGCATTCCCACTCGCACATTGAAGTCTTCTTCGGAGAACGTGTCACAGACATGACGTACACAAGACTTAACAGCATGCACACATGCAACTGTTTTACACAGACAATCTAATTGTCGTACTAAACCAAGATAGGAGAATATCTTGATTTGATCGACACGGCCAAACTATACAGACACAGTAAACAAAGGCCGTACAATTACAGACGTAACTAAAAAAACAAGCGACAAACACAAAAGTGTATCAACAAATAAGTATGTCAGTTTGATATCGAACCTAAGCATTTTTAAACTTTTTGTAAGACTAACAACAGCCAACCTTGATGTTTTATTTACTTTATCCAATAATTTATTTCAATATACCTAATTAATAACTTCTCGAATATATCATAAAGACAACAACTTAGCTTATTTAAAGAAAGCTATAAGGCTTAGATATAAAATTTATTTATAAATCACTTAATTCCTTAACACAAAAATTTATCATCAATAAACCATCACCCGAAAACTAATCTAGACATGTTCGAGCGTGTGTAGATTTGTATAGACATGAAATTCTAATAATAATAATCCCATACCATTTATAAACAACTTGCAATTTTTCTTGAAGGAATCAAATAACCATAAGATGCAATTATTTAGATATTTAATATATAATTTCATCATATTGATATCTCTTAAGAAGCCTTTCACAAAGTTTTGTATTATACTAACTAATTCAAACATACTTATATCATTATGTAAACTAAAATTAAAGTTAAATGTAAACTAAAATTAAAATTAAATTACAACAAATAAGTCACACGAATCATGAGAATATTTTATTAGCCGACTTATTTTGAGAAAGTTATTCTATTTAAAATAATTAAATAGTTAGAGAAATATAAAAACGAATTGATCCCAATGCAATAAGTGATTTCGTTTGGATTGAAACGCTATAATTGTTTTCAAACGGAGAACAACTTAATCGAAACTTCCTTTTATAAATAATGGGCATCACATATAATAAATCATCAATGAAAAAAAAAACAAATACAAGATCAATTTTATATTTATTGCAATACTTTTATGATATGTTAACCTGTCCAATTCAGCCAATTTAAGCACATGTCATATATCAAAATTAATTTAAGTAAAATGGCTACCAAACTTTATCTTACCGGCATTTATTTGATATTTTTTAATGGATTTGCTAAATATTTTGGTTTTCAGAATAACTAGGTTAATCCAAATAAAGCCCAGATGAACATTATCATAGAGTTAAAAATCTTAAAATTTTATAATCTTGGTATTAATTTATAGATAATTCTTTGCATCCCATCAGGTTAATATAAAATCTTATGAGCAATTATATACTTTATTAAAAATAGGATCTATGAGAAAAAAAAAACTTTGATTTTGAAACACATGTTTATGTATCATTAGTGGGCTTTGGATACACTTTAAAACAATAAAGGTTAGAAAATAGTTGTCAAAAATCAACTGATGAAAAGCTGCCATTTATTGGGATTTATACTGAAACAAAAAAAATCAAAAGATGAATACAAAAATATACATAGAGTAAATTGCACAAAACATCCCTTATGTTTCCTCAAACTTGCAGGTTCCAGCCTTAATGTTTAAAAGTTGTTAAAAACAGTCTTTAAGTTTATTTTTGTTGCGGGTTCAATCCTTTACAGCTAACCACGTTATTTTCTTCAGTTAAGTTCCCTCACATGCATAACATGTGAGGGTATATTCGTCATTTTGGTTGATCTTCCACCCACTTCAATTATAAAAAAAAGAATATTTAAGTTTTAACCTAGTTTAAACAAAGTTTGGTAAAACGTACGCGACTACAGAGGAGCACGATTACCGTTTGATAGTGTTTAAGTCTAACTTGCGGCGTCCTAAGCGTCACCAGTTGCTGGATCCGACTACTGAACACGGCGTTACGAAGTTCTCTGATTTGACGGCATCGGAGTTCCGTGAGAAGTATCTAGGGTTGAAGAGTCGTTTATCGTTTCCGTCTGATGCGAATAAGACGCCGATTCTTCCAACTGATGATAATCCTGAAGAGTTTAATTGGCATGGTCAAAATCTGTGTTAATCTTTACAGCTTAGTGGGCTAGCTTAACAAGATTCCTATCTTAATTCCGGGTTCGCTGGAATCCGGCGAAGTCGCCAGAGAATAAGACCGGAAAAGAGGGTGTTTGGTTTTTAAAAGTTTGGTTTTATTGCACATTAGTCCCTGCGGTTAGAATTTTTTTAAAAAAGGTTAAACCTTAAATATTCTTTTTTCTTATAATTGACGTGAGTGGAAGATCAACCAAAATGACGAATATACCCTCACATGTTATGCATGTGAGGGAACTTAACTGAAGAAAATAACGTGATTAGCTGTAAAGGGTTGAACCCGTAACAAAAATAAACTTAAAGGCTGTTTTTAGCAACTTTTAAACATTAAGGATGGAACCTGCAAGTTTGAGGAAACATAAAGGATGTTTTGTGCAATTTACTCATATATATATAATAGCAAGATATTGATTCGTATGTTACCTTTTGTAGAACGGAAGCAGGTCGATAAGCCATAGTGTTCCCATCGGTTGCCACATCTTGTAAGGCTAATACAATTCGACTCTAAAAGCAATTCATGCTGATAATGTGTTGTAAAACTGACCTAATAATAACCAATAGAAGGATAAAAAAAAGAAAAAAGGAAAAAAGGATTTGATATTTTATTGATTGAGGTATATTTACAATGAGATACAATAGGGGTATAAATAGGAGTACAAAACATAGAGAGTAAGCTAATCTATTTTTTGTGTTAATAACCATAATAATTAGGGCTGCAAACGAACCAAACATTCGGCGAATAGTTCGTGAAACCTTCGATGGGAAGTTGGTTTGTGTTCGTTTGTTTATTAAACAAACGAACACGAACAAGGAATTTTGTTTGTTTAGTTAAATTAAAGAACATGAACAGAGGTCGTTTGTTTATGTTCGTGAAGGTTCGGTAACATGTTCGTTTATATTCGATTGTTCATTAGTGATTTTATTTTTTATAATTTATTTAAATACTTCAAAATTCTGAAAAATAAAATAATTAATAAGTGACAAAGTATTATATATTTTGTTCATGAACGCTTGTTTGTGTTCGTTTGTTTCCATTTGTGTTCATTAGCATTAGTTTGTGCTTATTTGTGTTCATCATGGTTTTTTCTGTCCGTTTGCCTAAAATTAACAAACAAACACAAACGAACACGAACAGATTCATTTTCTTAACAAACGAACATGAACTTCGTTTGGTAAGTGCTTGTGAACAGTTTGTAAACTCACATATTTCTTAACAAACGAACACAAACAAGATCTTATTCACATTCGTTTGTTTCTTTTACAGCCTAATAATAATAAATGTGTATAACACAAATAACTATCCCAAAATAAACATGGCTCTAAGTTTAAAGATAACAATGTAGAAGTTAAGGCCCAAATATGACATGTCTGAGAGAATTTGGGGCCCATTAACAATATAAATAGTATTTTTACCAGGTTGGGTAAATAGTATAAAGCTTGGGGCCCGTATAACTATAGACGATCCGATTATTATTGGATATTGTAATTCAACGTATTGGAAACAAGATGATTTTTATATAAATATATGATCACAGCTAGATTTGATGTCTGTTTAACAAAACATCACAAGAACTAGGGGTATACACTGTTTGGCTCGGTCGTTGTTGGTGAAATTTCTTGGCCGAGCCGGTAAACACAATAGCTAGAAAAAAAAACTGAAACACTCAGATTGGGTGGGTTGGCTGGACCATACAAAACGGTTTGGTATTGGTAGTTTTCCGGTTTGGGCTGGGGTTTTTTATAGCACGGATTAGATTCTCCAAAGTTTAAAAATATTGTAGATTAAAAAGAAAGAAACATTTTATCTTATGAGTTATACTTAAAAGGGTTAAAATAGTGAAGAAACAATAATAGCACTTTCAATACCATAAAAAGGTATTACACTTTTATATAAGTTAATACAGATTTTAAAGGTAATTTTTTTCAATAATTTGTACCGGTTCGGTTTTGACAGCTGGTTCTAAACTATAAACCATAAATCAAACCGTGAAATCTAGTTCCTGTAATCCAAACCGGTTCGTTTAAACTGGCCGATTTAGCTCGGTTTTGGCGGTCATGACGGTTTCGGTGGTCTATAACATCCCTAGAAAATTTTCACAAGTTTTACAAAGATGTTAAAGCTGAGTCGTACCAGGTTATTGTTTCCTTTGCTAGTCAGTTTTTTTTTTTCACTTTGCATATGTTATTTTAAGAGGAGATGACTTTAAAGTTAGGTTGATAATAGAACAAACGCGACAAAAAATGTTGTCACCATAGGTGTTGTTTCTCTTTGCATTAGCCTATTGTGATGAAACTTGTCGCTACGATTTGTCTCTACTGTTCCTCAACTTTTTTCATCGCAATATATGTCACCGTCTATAGGCCGTCGCTATAGGGGTGTTGCTAAAACATCTAACCTATTCTATATACTATCTTAAACTTAAAGTCGGGTGGAATTACACATATGTCTCCTCTTGGATTTTACAAAAATGGTACTTTCTTTTTTTCCACCAACCATATAAGCCCTCAACTTTGGAAAAATGCAGTTTTAACTCCTTTATTATCACCCATTTTGCAATCCCTTTAACTTTTAAAAATTGTAATTTTTACCACCACCCAACTTTTAAAAATATAATTTTAACCCCTATGTTATTACTCCATTTTACAACTTCTCAACTTTTGAAAATTGCAATGTTTCTGATCCCTACATATTTAACTAAATTTTATTTTGCTAATTCTTTCTTAAAAAACTAAGTTGTCTGGTGTTTAAGAACTTGGTAAAATATCCTCTAAAGTGCGTGTTTTTTAATGTGTTGATGTATTATTTTATGTACGCTTCTAATTGATCTACAACTGTTAAAACCCTATCACTTTTCATGTCGAATGTGATATTTGGTTATCCTTTTTATTATAAATGTTCAACATGACTAGTGACTGGATCCTAGTTTATCACATACCTCGCGATAAAATCCCACAAGTGGAATTTGATGATGTAACAACTTTCTACCCATGCTTGAGTTGCATTGTATCCACTGTCTTCCTTGTAATGATATCTTTCCAAGATCCAAATGGTGGGCCCATTCGGTTTCGTTAGCATGTAAACTACAAAACACTATTGTTGATGATTCAAATAAAAGTTGATACATCTTTTCATAATAATATATTTTTTACCTTATTGTGTCACCTATTGACAAGAGATTAACTACCATGATAACTTCCATAAGGTTGTTTCGCTCTGTTTACCTTATTTTTGCAGAGCGATTAATACATGCGGGAATTGTAAACAACTCTTCAATGACTCGAATGCACGCATCCGGAGTCATTGACTTTGGGGGATTTCTCTTTGCCTCTTCTAACATTTTCCAAACCTCCATGCTTATCAAAATGCTTTTTCAATCTTGTCTTTCTATCCTTTGTAACGGTTTGCACAATCTACTAGAATCCCCAGCTTGATTCCTTCCCAATGCTTGGATTTTTGGTAACTCCTCCACATCTTCCTCGACTTTGGTGTTTTTCGTTGCAATGTCATAATCTTTCACATTCAACTTGAAACGTCTCAAGCTATCAAACCAAAGCCCTTACAAGTAGGGAGACGACTGAAGCGGCTCAAGCCAGCCGCTACAAGGAGTTTAGCGACGATGAAAAGGCTCCAAACCTTTACAAGAATTTTTGGACAGGTGACGAATTTTGATTGATTATCGATGAAAAGGTTCCAAGCCTTTTTATTTTGTGTGTGAGGCTTCGAGAGAGTTTTCAGATGGCTTTTTGGAAAGTTGACAAACACAACGGCTAATCAAGATTTTTCAAAAAAAAAACTAGTTGTTTTTTTATTTATGCTTATTGGTTCTTTATTTACTCGAAATAAAACTAGTTGTTTTTTTTTTCATTTATGCTTATTGGTTCTTTATTTACTCGAGATATTAACAATTCAATAAATATCAACTTAATTTTCTTTTAAAGGAAGTTGCAATTTTTTAATACCTTATAAATATTAAATTAATTTGGAGTTGCAATATTTTAAGGGTGATAGTATCTACACATCCCCTAAATTTGTGTACATCCCTTAATAGGAAGTGTATAGTCAAATACGCTTCCCATAGGGTTTGAAGCATTAAATACGACACCAATAGGAAGCGTATTGGGCAATACGGTTCCTATTGATACAATGAACCCAAATATTCTCTGACATTCACGTACTTCAAAAATGAAAAGGTTTGAGGACCCAATAGGAAGCGTATTGGCCAATATGATTCCCATAAGTTTAAAAGGAAGTGTATAAGGCAATACAATTCCATAGGGCTTGGGTTGGTGAACGAATTAAATCAATAAGAAACGTATTGGGCAATACGATTCTTATTGGTATTATCAAAGTGACCACAATAGAAAGCGTATAGCGCAATACGATCCCCCTAGGGTTAATAGGAAGCGTATGAGGCAATATGCTTCCCCTAGACCCAAAGTATAGGAAGTGTATGGGGCAAATATGGTTCCCCTAGACCCAATGTATAGGAAGCGTATGGGGCAATATGGCTCCCCTGGTCCCTAATCTGAATCAAACATTTTCTCAAATATTAACAAAAAAATCATTAGTTGATTGGGTCACCAACAATTATCTTATAATAACTCAGTTCTTTTCAACTTCTACTTATATTACTTCTATTAGGATCTAACCGATTCATTAAGGTCCTCTTAAAATTTGGTTTTGTTTTTTCTTTATAGAAAAATATAAATATGTGTCCAAAAAAGGTTTATACATAAACATTAATAACATTTGTTTTGGCAAACTTAAATTCTCTTCATTTTAAATTTGCAGATATGGCGTCAGATGATGAGATGGAGGGCACAAGAGATTCTGATCCATCAGTTGGTGACGATTGTTCACAATATCTGTAGGTCCCGAAGACTCCAGATCTAACAATGATATCACACGACCACCAAGGATGGGCGGAAACCAAACCTGATGATATTCAAGAAAACCGAAAGATGAAAGAACAATACGAATCAACTTTAACATTCAAGAAAACCGAATAGATGAAAGAACAATACGAATCAACTTTAACACCTCGCACACGATTCTATTACTTGAACAAGCAAAACCGTCTGTTACAAGATGGACGCTCTCTAGAGAAATCCCAAAAGTCTTACCCTAGAAATGACATAAGCTTAGCTTATATACCTAGGGTAAGGGCATGTCCCTCATGGGCTTGCCTGGCCCACATGGCCTATGGCATGCCCAAATGACCTATAAATGTCCAAACCTAATACAAACTAACCTAGTTAATCCCAGTTAGCTACCATAGACCTTTGCGTATATTTGATGTGTCAGTCTCACACTTCTAGGACCTAACAATCTCCCCCTAAACTGATACATCAAATTGTCTTCATAGCATACATTTAGCAACGTCTTCAACAGAGTCTATGGTTGTAGCTATGCTGTAAGTGTTGTGGAAGTCAGTCTCACACTTCTAGGACCTCACACTTCAACGAACTCTCAACACCGGTCTCTTTCTTCTGATCTTGTGGTTAGCTTCATATCAGGATCTTGATTTGCTTTGCTTGAAACATCTTTGTCAAAAAGAATGTGAGATGATGAATTTCAGCAGCTCTTTTCTTCTTCAATCTTTCTCCTTCAAGCAAGCTGGTTCACAGGTACTTCTTCAAATGTACTATCATTGTCAGACGATAACTGGCATCCGGTTCTTCTGACTCAGGTACACTTTGCTGTTGTGATGCTTCATGCTTTGTCGGCAACTAACATCATCTCAATTTCAGCAACCCCTATTTCTTGATCTAAATCAAGATCTACACAATTCTCAAAAATTTATAAGAAAACATTCTTATGCAACAGGGAGATTACCGCATGAACACTTGGTACATCCAAATACTTGTACTCGGATCAAAATTCAAATTTCTTTCATCTTTTGATGATTAATCAAATCTTCAAGAAAGATGAATAATTTTTAATAAAGTAAAGAAAGCACTCTTTTTTCTATTTAGTAAAAACAAGACACTATTTTAGGTTTTTTTTTTTGGAATTTTCTATTTTTTAATTTTAGAATATAAGAATATAAACAGAAATGCAAATAAACGAAGAAACTAACTCAGTAGTTACAACTATACAATTGCAATGGGATCAAAATCGTTTTCAGGCGGACCAAGGAACACTTTTCAGCGCGAACTTATTCAGGCTGGTCTAAGTGATTGCCAATATATTTGTCCACTTAAATATTAAGGTAGTATTATACTATAATACCCGTGCCTCCCATACCATGACATACCCCCGCAATCAAGGTAAGCACAACGACTCATCGTAGCAGGTGAGTATACTAAGATCATCCTCTATCTTTTGCAACGTCAGACTATTGGTCAACAGGTCAATACATTCGTACAGCAGAGTGACCAATAATATCTGACGAGGGTTAGGCAAATACCTTATATGGTATGTTTGACTTTTCAAGCACATGGAATTTTCTCGTGATGAGATTTCCTTTCTTTTAAGATTTTGGCCCTTCTTTTTTGGCTCTTTTAAGGATATCCTGAGTGAGCCTAGGTCTGCATGTATCTGGATACAACAGAATGGCAGCCCTGATATCCCGGATGACTCATCAGCATAAAGACCCGAAACTTCAGACGTTGGCTATCTATCAACGCGGGATTTAAGACCATGAAATCATACACTGATATCCCGGATGACTCATCAGCATACAGACCCAAAACTTCAGACGTTGGCTATCTATCAACGCGAGATTTAAGACCATGAAATCATACACCGATGATATGTTACCCACAAGATACATAGTTCGTTATGTTTATATCATTTAGTATCTTTTAATCACTTTGAGCATTAAGCCTACCGACATATCACATTAGATCCTAGTCTTTTCAGCTACGACACCTCACATGTGTCAGTCACGCCCTTCATCACGAATATTCATTTCATTTCCCATTTGATGCAAAAAGACTTTTTGGATTTTTCAATTTTTCAAAAGTTTTTGTATTTTCTGTTTTTCAAATGTTTTTGTATTTTTATGTTTTTCAAATGTTTTTGTATTTTTCTGATTTTCTCCCCCTCAAACAATGAATTTATACTTGCATCTCCTCTTCCCCACTAAATATGTGCATCACACTTTATGCACAAATTTACCTAATAAAGAAAACGTATGTACAAAGTTTTAAACGAAAGAAAAGGAAAGTTTTTATTGTTTTTGCTTAACCGTTCAGTCATTAGATTAAAGACTAATCAATTTCAAAATTAAAGCATGAAATTGAAATTTGTACCTTTTCGCTGATCTTTTCTTACCTCATCTCCTCCAAAGGAAACATCGCACTCGTAAAAAAAATTTGAACTTTTTGCAAAAGTGAGATGTTATCCGATATGTCCCTGGAACAACCGCTATCAACATTCCAGAGATTGTCAACAGCTCCTCCTTGGTTGTTCCTGAAAAATAAGGAGATTAGTAAGACACTGGGACCCAAGCCATCGTGGTCCTGGGTTTCCCTAAAGCATCAAAATAAGACACTTCTTTCAGACTTAAGTCTCCTTTTGTTTTGAGGATTGGTGATGTTGCTGCCGCTTTGGATTTGGGTTTCCAAATCTGTTTCATTTTTACAAACGCATTTATTGCCTTCGATTGAGCAACTTTGGCTGTTTCAGGTTTATTCATTTTAGAAACAGATTTTTGTTTCTGAACAGCCTTGCGTTTGTTTTTGGTAACGTTCCAATCCCCATCAGATAGTTTAACCTTGGGACTCACATTCTTCATTGCCTTAGGTGACGATACCTTCATCGGCTAGGAATGATTGTTATCCTTAGGTGTAACCTTCTGGTTTTGAGCATAGTAGGGTACATAGGGACTATGTGTGCAGTTCCGAACAATGTGACCAGGAATGCCGCAATTGAAGCATGTTTGTCTCTTCACGTATAAGGCATTCTGATTAGCATGTGTAGCTCTTGCAGGCCATGAAGGATGAACTGGTCCCTTCTGTGCTTGATTTCCTCTTGCAGACTAAGAAGAATTTGGATGTTTGTACTTGTCGTTTGCAAGGGCCTTCTTCTGTTGTGGAGATTTCTTGTTTTGTTTAGACTACAAGTCTTGTTTAGAAATCTCCCAAACCTTTCCAAAAGCTTTGCTAGCACTGTCAAAAGCATATTTTTCATATTTGCCATTAATGACCAGCTTAACAAAAGCATTTTTCACATCACTAGCCTTTTGAGGGCTATTGCTGCCCATTGAGGATTTTGGAGAGTGTGATTGTCCTTGACGTTTGGACTTCTGCTTTCTTCGTCTCCGATTTGCTCGTTTCTGCTCCTTTAGCTTGCTCTGAACCTTTTAATCACAGGCAGAAGGCTTAGATTGTTTAGTTTGCATACTTGGAGCCTTGTTCACGTCAGCTCTCTCTTCATCAGTTTTGATAAAATCAGAGAGTGTTGGTTTATCAGATGAAAGACCAGACACTCCAGCTGAATCATTAGAAGAGTCAACAGCACGTGCATCTGACGTATAATCACTGGGTTTGCCGTACACCATATGTTGTGCTCTATCCATTTCTTCATCGGTTTCAGGCATTGTTGTGTAGTTGTGATTATACGTTGGGGCAACCTGATTGAATCCCAAACCCTTCCCCTTGTTCTCCTTATATGCCAGCTGCACATTGCACACATCTTGAACGAGCTTGCTAGATGTATCAAACTTCTTTATATTTACTTCGTTTTGTTGATATTTTCCAGCAAGAAGTCCTAGCTCAACTATTACAAAATCGCATTCCATGGTTTTTAACTGTAATCTGGTCTTGTAATCATGGACCCAACATTTCTATTGATTTACGTCTAGGTGGAGCTGAGCTATGTCTTTCTTTTGTGCTTCAACCTTTTCTGTGAGTAACTTGTTACTTTCTCGAAGGCCAATGCACTAAGCCATTGCATTGTTGTATTCATCAGACATTTTGGAATTAAGTGCCGTGAGTTGAGCAACCCTATTCCTGCAAGGTTCAGTGAACAAAAGGTAGTTGACTGTGTCAATGAGCCATCTTGGTTTGTCAGTGAGTTTGGGCTTCAGTTAGAGTTTGGGTGCTGGGCTGCTGCTTGCTGGGCTTGAGGTTTCTGTTCAGACACTTCTTCAGGAATAAACTATGTTGATTTTGCGTATAGATCTTTGAGATCTTGGTTTGATTGTAAATGATGCCACAACCAAGATACAAAGAAGTCTTTGTCATCACCCAAAAAGCTATTTTTCGCCTCCCACATTCAAGCAAGTGCATCACATATTCCATGACAGGATCAACATTATAGTCTCCAATAAACTCATTCAGCTTTTCCTTCACTAGATCCCGCAAGTTCGGGTTTTGATTTTGTGCCTGGGGTGAAGTGCGGTTGACGGATGCTTGGAACAGTGGGGTAAAGACAATGTTCGGATTTGCATTCGGTTTTGAATTACATACTGGGCTGAAAACTATATTCGAGTGCTGAGCTTGGGCTGTAAACATCTTTGGATAATCAAAACCGTATCGGTAAAAATGATAAAAAAAAATGTCCAAAAACTGTAATTACCAAAATGTACCGTTAGACTCGTATCGACGATACGAATCCAATGATACAAAACAGTGGATCCGAGATTGTAACAGTAGATCCGAGATGGTAACAGTATCTCGGAACAGTAACTTTTCTAAGAGGATGATGATGATTCGAGATGGTCTGATGATCCAAGATGGTTCTGATGTTTGAAGATGGAGACAAACTTGAACACTAATGATCCGAGATGAGTTCGATATGCATGTTCATCATTCGAGTTTTCAAGGGTTCTATCCGAGATGCTAATCGAGACGGTTCGAGATGATCCGAGATGGTTTGAGTCTTCAAGATTTCTATCCAAGATGCAATTCGAGATGGTTCGAGATGCAAGCCTTTGATCCGAAATGATCTGAGATGTTCAAGAAGATAATCCGAGACGGTCCGAGTTGGTTCGAGATCTTCAAGCAGACTATCCGATATGGTCCAAGATGATTCGAGATCTTCAAAAAGACTATCTAAGATGGTTCGAGATATTCAATCGAAAACCAAAAACCAAAGCAGATGCGATCAGAAATCCGTGTGATATCAGATCTGAGCCAGGAAACAGGTTCAAACAAGCTCTAATACTAATTGTAGGTCCCAAAGACTCCAATCTTACAACGATATCACACTATCACCAAGGATGGGCGGAAACCAAACTTGATGATATTCAAGAAAACCGAAAAGATGAAAGAACAATACAAATCAACTTTAACACCTTGCACATAATTCTATAACTTGAACAAGCAAAACCGTCTGGTACAAGATGAAGGCTCTGTAGAGAAATCCCAAAGTCTTACCTTAGAAATGACATAAGCTTAGCTTATATACCTAGGGTAAGGGCATGCCCGTCATGGGCTTGCCTATGGGCTTGCCTGGCCCACATGGCCTATGGCATGCCCAACTGACCTATAAATGTCCAAACCTAATACAAACTAACCTAGTTAATCCAAGTTAGCTACCATAGACCTTTGCGTATATTTTATGCATCAGTCTCACACTTCTAGGACCTAACAATATCCATATATGATGTACCCTTCCCAAACGTTTTAAACGAAACTATGGAGATTCTCTCCGCATTCCGCTATAGACCTCGTCCAGATGACCAGTTGAACTCGGATTTTGATGATCCGAACTTGCTAGACCCATCACCCAAGATCACATTCCGTCTATTCGTGAGGCATTTGAAATGTCGCTTTGTCAGTTTGCGGTCACCACCTGTTTTTACATACACGCGGAGTTGGTTCAGGACATGTATACCACGACTATCAAACGTATGCCCGAGGATGAGTTGATTGCCTTGTGGCCCACCATCGGTGAAGCATACACCAAGGTGGAGGAGGTCTGATCCTTGGAGATTGAGAGATTTGCGACCCACTAGTTCGTTACTTGCATCGTTGCATTAGCACGGGCATCATGGCCCGTGGCAAGAGTTGCGAGCACGTAGCAAATGCCGATCTTTTCTATCTCTATTGTTTATTTACTGGTTGTCGTGCGCCCTCCATCTCTGCCTGGTGGATTATTTTTGTCACATGTTGGAAAAAGCAGCGTCGTGGTAGTATATACGGAGGATCGTTTATCGTTACGATAGCCTAGAGTGTTGGTCGGTACTTTGGTTGGGTCGAGGATATGTATCCACCACTGGCTTCCTGTAAATATTTTGACATGAGGTCGATGACAGGGATGAAAGTGGCAACAAACATTCCTAATGTTGTGTTGGGCGTCTAGCTAAAAGGTTTACACATTAGTGTTGCATTTTGGGCTAAGGGTGAAGGAATGGGCTTCCTAGAGCCTTATGGACCTAGGGTTGTAATTAGTGGTTTTGAAATTAATATAAAAACATGTGTTAGGGTTAGTATTTGGGTTGCTTGTTAGTTTGTTATTCATATATCTTGTATCAAACACCATTCGGTGTGGCAAGTTGATTAATTAGAGATTGTTCTTTTTCTGTTCATCTAATCTTTATTTTCGCAATCGATTAGTTGCTGTGATACCGTGTACAGATCCAAATTCAGGGACTTACAATTGGTATCAGAACCTGTTGTTCGATACAGGCTCTCGGTATCACGGACTGAAGAAGAACTATTCAGATCTCGAAGAACTATTGTTGTTAGTCATCTCGGAATATCATTGTTGAAGATCTATTGAAGATTGGTGCTGCTTTCTCATCTCGGACTGCTACTATTCCGAGAAAACAAAAGGATATTGAAGCAATTCAAGTCCGAAATCGTTGAAGATCCCGAAGAACACGAAGAAGATCATCCATCTCGGATTGATTTCAGATAACTGTTCATCGACCTTCTCAACAACCTTATCCGGATTACTCGCATTCCGGATAAGGATCACTGTTTAGATTAACTTGTGTTTATCTGTTTGCAGGGATTTCAGAACATTGTTGATTTCGGATAAGGGTTCTTAGTTTAGATCAGACTCTCATTGCGGATTAGGCTTTCATCTCGGATCTCTCCCAATTCGGATCATTCCCTATTTTGGATTTCATCTCCATTCCGAATTGATTTTTCATCTCAGATCAAGAAAGCATTTCAGATTCATCTGAGTTACTGTTTTTGTGTCTCTGATAGTATTCCAGATTAGTGTTTTACTGTTTCGGATTCTCATTTCGGATCACTATCTCGGACTCATCAAGGATTGTTCATACTCAGAACTTAAAATTAAATTTAATTTTACTTGGTAAAATTTAAAAAAAAAATGAAGAGTTACATGACAGCTCAGGATCTAACAAATACCACCCTTGCAGCTCTGCAGTCACAGATACTGGCTCTTCATCAAGAGCTAGACCAAGTCATTGGCACTTCTACAAAGGTGCCCCGTCTACTATATGGTGAAGAATATTATGAATGGAAGTTCAGGTTTGAGCAATACTGCAAGGCTAAAGAGCCGGGGGTTTGGAGATGTATCATGAATGGTCCTCGAACCATAGTTTATAGCACTGCTAATGATCCAGACACAAAGATCCCCAAACCTAGTCATTTGTGGACTCTGGATGACGTGAAGATAATCGAAGAAGATGAGAAAGCCTCGGCTATTCTAACAATGGCACTCAGACCCGACATCCCATAGCTGTCAGAAATTGCAAGACGGCTAAGGTGGTGTGGAGCGAACTGCAAAATCTCTATGAGGGAAACGCTGATATGAAAGCAAGTCGGGTTAATCAGCTGAATCAACAGTTCAGCTCATTTAACCACATAACCATTGAGAATCAGATTCGAAGATACGTGAAGCTTGTCTCTCAGATGATTTCAGCTGAAATCTCTCTTCCGAACAGTGCTATGAATAGACAGCTGTTGAACTCTTTGCCCAAAAGCTAGGATGCTGATGTGGGCATGATCAAGAAGACGAAAAATCTAAACGATGTCACCCTCACGGAAATGATTGGAACTATCAAGTCATGTGAAATAGACAATAAATAGAGGGGCATAAATCATCAAAGTAGTCTAATGGCAGCTAGTATTATAGGGCAGAACGTGGCATTAATGTCTCAGAATCTTGTTTACAGCCCTCTACAAGGAAGCTCACACACACCGGTTACCTCTAACTTGGTGTACAGTCCTCTCACCTCTTCACAGAAGACTCAATATGTTTATGGTCTTTAATCTAAGACTCCTACGATGATCTCTGCAGCACAGGTTCAGACACAATATCATGCCCAGTATCCTAACATGGTTTATAGTCCTTCCATTCCTGCAACAGCTCAACAAGGCGGCATTCCTCAATCTGTTGTTCCCGCACCAGCTCCTGCTCCAACTGTGTCAAATTCTGCTTTCTCACAAAAGAGAATGAGGAGAAATTGGCAATAGTTGCTTCAATGATTAACAGTTTAAATGCTTTCTTAGCAGGTGACTTGACTCCTCCACCTGTTCTCCCAACTGAAGTAGATCAGATCATGGAGGAGGATTTTAATCGAGATTGACGTGTCCTAGAATCTTGTGATGGCTGCTTTCCGTGTCAACAAATTTCAGAAGAAGTATAGGAGGCAACCATTGTCGAATCTGAAGACTGGGCTGACGAAAGATAAGCTCAGGTGTTATAGATGTCATGAGCCAAGGCACTTCGCGCGAGAATGAAAGAAGACGCCATCCGGACATGTCTCATCCAGAGTGGCAGATATTCAGAACAATGACAGATAGCTCGTGCCCATCTCTCCTTCAAAGTCTCCTTCAAGTCCCCCGGGCAGCTCTAGTGGGAAATCAACAACCTAGGTGGCACAACAGCACGAAGGGTTCAACTAGGCAGATGCTGCATCTCAGATGGAGACTCTGAATCTTTCCAAGAACAGCAGTCATTGCATGATGGCACAGACAGCTGAGACACCTGATCTCTCAGAAACGGTAAATCGCATTCTTTGTTCAGATAGCTATCGTTTTAAATTATCACAAAGCGCTCCCATAATTCGAATCTTGTAGCTGAATATCAACAAGCTGAATCGCATAACATCGCCTTTAAAAATTAGAACAAGCTTCTTATGGAAAAGGTCGAAGCACAAAAACAAGACATAGCTCAACTAAAGCTTGACTTGAACCAACAACAATGTTGGGTCTACGACTATAAGCTAAAATTAGCTGAAAAGGACGTAGAACTTCAAGCAGTTCTAGCCAAGATAAATTCCTTGACATGAAAGTTTCAAGAAAACGAATTAAACATTAAAAAATTGAAACTTCCAGGAAGCTAGTCAAGGCCTGTTGCGATCTGCAGCTTGAATATCAGAAAAACAAAACAAAAGGGCTTGGGTATAATAGGGCTCTTCCACCATATAATCATAACTACACACAAATGCCTGATTCTGAGGCAAAACTACATAATGAAGAAAATATGATGTATGGTAAACCCTCGGATTACTTTTCAAAACCGTGGAAGCCCTACTACCCAAAGTTTTCTATGCTAACTGAACTCAAGAAGGACGTGGTTTTTTCTCTTCCACACCAGTTTCGCAAGAATCTGGTGACATCCCCTCTTGTATTTCAGATGGTTTGGAGAAAATGACGCCTAAAGAAGAGGCAACGACACCTCAAAGCAAGAAAATCCTCCTGAAACTGACAAAGTGAACGCTACTAACGCTTTTGCTTCATGTGTAGAAGAAATATTAGTTGAGGATATTACATATGGTGATGAAGAAGAATGTCTGAATTCAAATTCAGACAATTCAACTGCTGATTATGATTTTTATAAACCTGCTTTTGACATTTTAAATCTTTTTCTTGCTGAACAATCTAAATTCTCGGACAATGTTGGTTGTGTTGATAACTTAGACGTTTTTAATTCTGGTTTTTCATCTGATGTTGATGTTATGAATTCTAATAATGCATGTGATAACTCTTGTGATGAAAACATAACTTTTGCTACAAGTACAACATCAACAAATGATTTGGTTTCCTCCCACTGAAAAGACTGAAAGTTCTTCTGATGAAGCACCGCCTGTTGATGTATTCCTAGGGTTGACAATGAGGAAATCAACAAACCAACCGACTCTATGATGAATGACGCTGGCAAAGTACCAGAAGAATCGGGCAAATCATATTCTTCGAACGAAGATCGGTTGACTGATTCTGAAATGACAGAAAATGAGCAATCTCCCCCTGCTGATTCAGACAAAACTTTTAATCGAATCTGAAACTTTTCAAAATATAGAGATTTCTTTTGCTACTAACGATCAAAGCTCATCTTCTGACAGTTCATAAAAGGATGACCTTGCTGAATCACCCGTTTCCTCTGACGAATCCGCCAAGCAAAATGTTTTGAAATCTGATAAAAAGAAACGGATAACACATAGATCCAAAAAGAAGAAAGCCAAACAGGCACCTCAACCTACTGAAAAGGCTGCTGCTGACTCAGTTCCTCATTCTGAGAAATTGACTCAGCAGTCCCAAACTGAATTTGTAAGCCACTAGCTGAATAGGAATCAGTTAAAATCTTGCCTAAGTCTACCAACTCCAAACTATCTAATTCAAATCATAAAACTTACAAGTGTGCTGATGGTTGTGAGCAGGTTACAGCCAAGACTAAGACCTTGCACCAGCCATCAGTAATAGCAAGATAGAAACTGATACACAAGCTGCCTAGAATTTCCCAATCTGAACGGACTGTCTTCTTCCAGAAGAGGCAGACTTGTTTCAACTGCAGTTTTCCCAGGCATATTGCACGAAATTGTCAAAGTGCATTTATGCCTTTCAACGCCATATCTTCGGAAACTCAGAGAGCTATGCCTAATCGCCTACATCAGGCTCGATTTGCTCCGGCTAAGTCCTTAATCAAGACTGGAACATGGCCAAGAGACAAAATAAAAAAATCTCTAAGACCTTCAGGTTCTCTGAATCCTTCTAGTACTCTAAAAGTTGTGCAGAAGTCTGACTCGCTAGCCTGGAGACCTAAGATCTTTACCAAGGCCTAGTCTTCTGTCCCAAAATTGGCCAGATCAAAAGCATCACTGATCTCATCCTCAACTAATTTAATTTTTCGTGAGGTCACTTATGTTGATGTAAATGGAACACCCAGATCGTCAATGGCCTGGGTTGCAGCTTCTAACTAAATATGTTGAAATGTGAAGGAACAGCTTTGGAGGACTCTCGTTAGACTTTGGTATGTCGACAGTGGCTATTCCAGGCACATGACAGGAGACATTTCACAGTTGAATGACATTCAGTTTTTCGATGGTGGGTTTGTCTCCTTTGCAGGTGGTGAAACGGGAAAGATAACAATGAGAGGAACGGTGTGCAATGGAGCTCTTAGCTTCAAGAACGTGAACTATGTCCCAGAGTTGAAGCATAGTCTCTTGAGTGTGTCTCAGCTCTATGACAACCATTTAGATGTGCTCTTTACAAAGAAAGGTTGCTATGTGTTGAAACCAGGCCTCATTATTCCTGATGAATGGATTCTTCTCAAAGCTGAGCGCAAAGGAAACGCTTACGTTATCGACATGAACAAGGCCCCCACCGACAAGCTTACCTGTTTGTTCTCGTCGACCGCTGAGCATGATGCAATGTTGTGGCACAGCCGACTAGGACACATCAACATGAAGAATCTCCACAAACTTGCAAAAGGTGGTTTAGTCAGAGATCTGCCTGTTCGGGATTTTATGCAAATTGAAAAATGTGAATCATGTGCTCGTGGGAAACAACATCAAAAGCCACACAAGTCGAAACCCGCACCCTCCACGTCAAAAGTCTTGGAATTGCTTCATATGGATCTTTTTGGTCCGACCGATATTCTGAGCATTGGCGGGAAGGCATACGGTCTGGTTATCATTGATGACTACTCCCGTTTCACTTGCATATTCTTTCTGGCACACAAGAGTGAAACAGCTGAGTTGGTCAAACAGTTTATCATCCTAATGGAAAACCAGTCAGACACCACAGTGAATGCTATTCGATGTGATAACGGGACAGAGTTCAAGAACGCCACTTTGAATTCTTTTTGCTCCTCCAAGGGAATTGATCGGCAGTTGAGTACAGCCAGAACTCCTCAACAGAATAGGGTTGCGGAATGCAGAAACCACACACTCATTGAAGCAACACATACTATGTTGGTCGAATCAGAACTACCTCTTATTTTCTGGGCAGAAGCAGTCAATACCGCTTGCTACATTCAAAATCATGCCCTGATCAACAAAAGGCACATGCAAACGCCGTATGAAATGGTTGAAGGTCACAAATCTTCGGTCAAGCATTTTTCGCAAATTTGGATGCCCCTGTGTTTTCCTACTCGTGGATGCTAAGGGAAATATTGAATCACGTGGATATCCATGCATCTTCGTTGGCTACTCTAAGAACACTTCTTATCGTGTCTACAACAAGATCAAGAAAATGGTAGTTGAAACCTATAATGTGGGTTGGCTGGAGGAGAATCCCAAGGACGCACGAATTGGTCCCGACTGGCTCTATGATTATTCCTCTTTGTTTAAATCTGTTGATGTCTCTTCTGATATGAATGCATGTACAGGCACAAGTTCTGAACCCCAACCGACGCCTATCTTGGCTGAGGATGAGGATGATGAAGATGCTGAACAGCTGCAAGAATCTTTCAAACAGCTGAGTGTGGATCCACCTGGATTCAATAACGTTGTGTCTACACCTCCACCAGCATCACCGAATCAACAAACTGTCTCTAAACAAACTCCTCAGACAGGTTCCCTTGAAGTTGAGGCTCCAAACACAGAAACTCCTGTGGCAAATGAAGGAGCTACAACTCCTGATGTCTTAGGCTCATCTCTGTTTCCTAAGCCTACACCACCAGACTGTTCTATTGATTCATTAGTCAACATTCCCACAGGTGCAACAAATAAGGGAGAGCCATCTGAAGTCGCATCGCAGAGCTTTACAAACTTGCAATCAGATCTTCATGTTCCTGCTACGCCTATACCACAACGTCTACAGCGCGATCATCCGATTGAAAATGTTATTGGTCCTGTTACTCCTGGCGTTCAGACTCGCAGTCAATCCGAAGATATCAATACATGTATTTACTCTTGTTTTATCTCACAAATTGAACCTATAAGCATTGACGTCACCTTGAAGGAACCAGGATGGGTTGATGCTATGCATGAAGAACTCAATCAGTTTGAGAAACTTGGGGTACGGCAATTGGTGAAGCTTCCTCAGGGAAAACGTGCTCTTGGAACTCATTGGGTATTTCGCAACAAACAGTATGATACTGGTGTGATTGTGCGGAACAAAACTTGATTGGTTGTTCAGGGCTTTCACCGGATCGAGGGGTTGGATTACGATGAAGTTTATGCACCAGTGGCTAGATTGGAAGCCATTCGCATTATCTTGGCATATGCATCATACATGGACTTCACAGTCTATCAAATGATGTCAAGACTGCATTTCTTTACGGCATGGTGAAAGAGGAGATATATGTGACGCAACCACCAGGTTTCACTGATCCTGACAAGCCAAACTATGCATACAAGTTGGACAAAGCTTTGTATGGGTTGCATCAAGCGCCTCGTGTGTGGTACACAACCCTAACATAGCATCTGCTTGCTCATGAATATACTTGGGGAACCATTGATCAGACTTTTTTCATCAAACATGTTGACAAGGACATCATTCTTGTTCAAATTTACGTAGATGATATTATTTTTGGTTCTACGAATGATGGGTTGTGTCGCAAATTTGAAGAGGTTATGAAGAAGAAATTAGAGATGAGTTCATCGGGGGAGATGACTATGTTTTTGGGTCTTCAAGTTTGTCAGAGCTCACAAGACATCTTGATCCATCAAGGAAAATATGTCAATGATGTTTTACCAAATTCAAGCTTACAGATTCAAAGCCTATGGCTTCGCCTATCGCTGAACGGCCCCTGTTGAAAGAAGACGCAGAAGGAACACCTATCAATCCAACCATGTACCGGTCTATGATCAGTTCACTCATGTATCTCACGGAAAGTCGGCCAGACATCATGTTTGCCATTTGCTAGTGTGCTTGATATCAGGCTACTCCTAAACTCTCTTATTTACATGCTGTTAAAAGAATTTTTCGGTACCTCAAAGGGGCACCGTCACTGGGGCTCTGTTATCCTAAAATTCTGAATTGAACTATATGCTTTCTCTGACAGTAATCTTGGAGGTATGGACAGGACATGCGATCAACTTCAGCTGGATTCCATTCTTGGGAGATAGATTGATCTCTTGGCAATGCAAGAAGCAGCAGACGGTCTCGCTTTCTACAGCGGAAGCGAAATACGTCGCAACATCAGCTTGCTGCTCCCAGGTTTTATGAATGCAGCACCAGCTTGCGGATTATGGTTTGACTTATCTAAACACACCAATTTATTGTGATAATGATGCCGCTATCCAAATTGTCAAAAATCCTATTTTCCACTCCAAAACCAAGCACATAAACATCAAAGTTCATTTTATTCGTGACTGCTACGGAGCTCCCCATGGCGAAGTACTGGGTCGGATAAATCCTTTTTCCAACAATTCCTGAAGTTGGGTAGACAGCTCTTGCAGCTCTGCTGGAGCTAAGCGGTACGGGGCCTTGGCGATAGGAGTCGTATTGTTCGCCAATTCGATTTCAAACTCCACTTGTCGATGTGGTGGAAGACCAGGTAACTCCTCTGGAAACACATCGGGGAAGTCACAGACGACAGGGATATCTTCAATCCGTTTCTCGTCCTTAGGCTGCTCGGTGACCAGTGCGAGCAAAGCAAAGGAGTTCTTTCTCCGAAGATACTTCTGAGCTTGCATGTAAGAGATGATGTTTGTGACGGCGCCTGCCTTCTCGCCTTGCACCATCAAGACTTCATCGTTAGAGAGCGGAATACGGATAGCTTTCTCGAAACAGAGAACTTCAGCTCGGACGTCGGATAGCCAGTCCATTCCGGCTACCACGTCAAAACGACCCAGGGTAGTTGTCATCAGATCAATGGTAAAGGTATGACCCGCGAGTTTAAGTTGACAGCCGGTTACTAAATGGGTCACATCTACAGATTTACCATCGGCTAGTTCTATGACGTAAGGGGTCTCTAGGGGTTTAGGTGAGAGATTTAGGTTCTTCCTAAAAGACTCAGATATAAAACTCTTATCCACACCCGTATCAAAAAGTACAGTAGCAAAATGATCGTTAAGTGGAAACTTACCGGTGACCACATTCGAGTCGTTTATGGCCTCTCCACGGCCTAGCGTGAATGCACGTCCTTTGGCACATCCTGTGCCACCATTTCCATTGTTGCCATTGTTGTTATTGTTGTTGTTGTTGTTATTGTGGTTGTTGTTGTTATTCCCACCATTGTTGTTGCGAAGTTGCGGGCAGTCTCGCTTGAAATGGGCAATGCTACCACACTGATAGCATCCCTGGTTATTACCCTGCTATTGACCATGGTGCTGGTTCTGATTCTGTCGTGACATAACTTCCCCGCGACAATCCTTTGCCGCGTGTCCTGCTTTGCCACATCGTTGGCAGCGATTTCCGGCGCAAGGGCCGTGATGATGGAGGTTACAACGATTACATTGAATCTTTCGACCCGCATAGCCGCTCGAGTTCTGGGTGTTGTTGGCAGACTGATTGTTGTGACCCCGATTGTTGTTGAAGTTGTTGGACCGCTTCTGGTTTCCTTGTTGTGGCTGGGCCGATAAAGACTGCCGAGCAGGTGAGTCTTCAAATTTTCTTTTGTTGTCGGGGACGATTTCAGTTGCACCCCTAGGTGGCAACTTCCTTTGCTCCACCGCCTTATCGGTGAGTTTATGCGCCAGCCTAATCGCTTGATGCTCCGTCGTAGGGTTGCTAGACATTACAATGCCCTGGATCTCAGGGACCAGACCCCCAAGATAAAACTCAAGTCGTTTTTCGACGGTGTTAGCCAAATCGGGACAAAGGAACACCAGGTCATGATGTCTGGCTGTATACGCTTCAATTTCTGACCCGACCATCTTGTGGTTCCATAACGCCAGTTCCAACTGTTGAACTATGTCCCGCGAACAGTATTCCTCCTTGATGTCCAGGCCATTGCGTTCGCCTCAAGAAGTCCAAGCGTTTGGACTTGTGCGTTCCACCAGGTCAATGCCCCATCTTCCAACGTTGAGGCAGCATACTTGACCTTATTAGCTTCAAGGCAATTGCACATCTCGAAAACCGATTCAGACTTTCAATCCCACGGACCAGTCCTATGGGTCCTTCAACACCCGTGAACTTGCTCGGTTTTGCATCCAGGAACATCTTGTAGGGGTTAAGACCCCCTCCTGCTGGTGGGTTAGGAACACCTGCCAGAGCAGCATTCACGTGTTCTTGGATTAAAGCGGCCAATTCTTCAGTTGACATGTTGAGATTTCCGCGATGACCGGTTGCCATTTCAGATCTTCGCAAGACAACACAAATACACACCGATAAGTATATATATCCAATATAGTTATCATATTCCACACTTCAATAATCACACAAATTATGTCAACCCGACAATTTAAACAATCAAAAGGAACATTCGATTAAATAAATTGCAATGTCTCACAAAATACCAACCAAACATCTCTGTTTAATTATAAAATTTCAAGTTCAAACATAAGTGGAAACAAACAAACTAAAGGAAAAAAAACGGGGATTGGCGAGACGAGTTAGTCATCTACGTCTCCATCTCCCAATTCGCTATCACTACCGTCATGCGGCGTTTTCAGCTTCAATAGTCGGGTCCTGTTCCGGCTCTTCTTCCTCCGGATCCTCCTCCGGGTCTTCCTCTGGATCCTCCTCTGGGTCTTCCCTGGATCCTCCTCTTCGTCCTCTATCGGCGCTGGAGGGGCCGATGCTGGTGCGGGTACTGGGATATGTGGTGCTTGGTTCTGCTCCAGTTCGTGAATCCTCCAACTGGACTCAAGAACTCTGTCTTCGAGCCAGTCAGCCCTCAGCTGCTCAGCACGAAGGTCCTTAGCTAAAATGCTTCGAACTCTCTTATTCTCATATTGCTCTTCCTCGAGCTCTCCAGTTTTACCAGTTAGCTGACGTATCATCCATCCCTGTGCTTCGATAGTCTCCTGCATTCTCTCCAGCTGTTCCTGTTGTTTCCTTAACACATCTCTAAGTAGATCGTCCCCCACTCCTAGAGAGTTGACCAGTTCGACCGGTATAGCGGTGGTCGGACGGGAGGACGACTCCCCTCCTAGAGCGAGTCTTTTCCTAGCAGCTGAGCATGTCTCCACGCCACGAGGTGGTGAGGGTTCGACCATGGGTGCCTTCCCCGGCGCCCTTGATTTTCGAGACCTGTCGGATGATGATGATGATGATGACATAGCCTGCTGGGTTGGTGTAGTTAGTTATGAGTTACGTATATCACAATATACATATATATCTCACATAGAACAATTGTAGTATAACACACAACAAGATATCACAGTTCGGTGCCAACTAAGTCTAGTGTCGCGTAACAGCTATAGTTTAGGTCTACTTTGAAATGCAAACCTGGTTCTCTATAGCTAGAGGCTCTGATACCAATCTGTCACACCCTCAATTTCCACTTGCGGAGTATTACCGCGAGGCGTGTGATCAAACCAGAATCTCAGACACTAGCAATATCAAACGACTCTATATGTTTTATTTAAACATTTTCTGAAAACATTTGTTGTAACCATTCGTAGTCATTTTCAAATATCATAGTTTCAAAGTTTTGCGGAAGCATTAAAGTAACGTAACGGGCGCCAACATAAAAACCAAAACCAAATCCCAAACATTATTCGTAAATAAGACTCGATAAAAATGTCTTGATCAAATGCAAGTGAGTGCACCTAGCGCTCCTAGCGTCCTGAGAAACATGTAAAGAAACAAGTGTCAACATTAAAGAAGAGTGAGTTCACAGGTTTTTATAAGTTCACAAGTTCGGTTTAAAAGTTTGTTTTCCCCCGTTATCCCTAACCCGGGATAACGACATAGTGCCATTATTCCTAACCCGGAATAATAATGTTGGTTCGTAATTAAGTTCAATGTTAACATGTAGGTAGCGAGCCTAAAGTTACGTCACATAAGAGTTCGCGATTGAAGCTGATTGTTGTTGCCTCAGTGTTGCCAGGTCTATCACTGACCATGGCGAAAGTTAGGCCAAATTAATCACCCGTTGACCATACCTGGTCGGCTAGTGCGACTCGCTCGGGTGGGGCTTGTCGGGCCCAGTAGTACTACTTAGAATTTCCCCGCTATCTAACCCAATACTAACGATCCGAGAGTTGGCTGAGGACTTCCGTGATAAAGCTACTTAGTGACCATAACATACATTAACATTAACTTAGTTACCGAATAGTTAACGACGTTAATTTCGCATAACGTAAAAGATAGAGTTATAGAGTGTATACATGTTTCTCCCCCTGTTGTTTAAAACCGGATAAGATAGGGGCCGTGAACTCACCTTAAATTGCTCGGTTAGAATAACGCAAAAGAAGCAAATGATGGGACCGCTAATCGCGTCCTAACATGTCAACCGATTAAAGTTAGTGTGTGAACACACTGATACAAAACCCTACGCATAACTAATCACACAGTGCGGCTGACGTAATAACCAATTCGAAACAACAATCATGCATGCAAAGTATCATCATACAAAATAATGATCAAACCAACTAGTCATAAACACAGATTAACTCATACAACACTTTGGTACACACTAACGCAAGTTATCATGTTTCGGCTTGTATGCTCATAACTGGGCTGTTTTCGAGGATTTTTATAAAATAGTTCCAACGTTCCAAAAATTCCAATTTTTTACAGGAGGTGTCAATTAGAATGTAGAATTTTATGTATAATTTTCAAACGCTAAATCTTTACTAATTATTTATAAACATTTATATACTAGGCTGCTGTCAGATTCGTCGCTTTCTGACTGCAGTCCACGAGAAAAATTATTTAAAAATCATCGTTCATTCAATCAACAAAATTCTAGTTGGAGATTTCTGGAATTCCCGTCTCCAGTTACTGTACAAATTTCGTGATCTAACCCCTTACAGACTATGAGAACCGACTCGATAAACAACCAGCAAATTCTGCAGAATTTAGGCAGCTTCAGCTGCTGCACTAAATGACCACTTAAAAATAGCAAACGACCTCAGAAAAATATGAATCCGGCGCCATTAGAAGCGTTTTTCAAAAATACACGTTTTAGGCTTCAAAAATCCACTTTTCGATAAATAATGATCAGGTTACAGCCAATTGAAGTTGGCTGTAAATGTCAATCAGCAAACTGTTTTCGACTTTTATCGCATTAGAACATGTTTAAACGATCATGACGCTTAGTAATAATGATTAACAACAGGTTTACTTGTTAAATATCATCATATATATCAATATTCATGCAAACCCTAAATATTTATCATGATCTTTATCTCTAAAACGCAGCCTACGATTTTAGTATTCAACATAACATCACAACCGCAAAGATTCGCACATTCATCCGAACTAATCATAAATTACCACACTTTTTCATACTAATAATTCTACAAACACATAATCATGATTAAGATTACACAAACCCTAATGTGAATCGCAAAACAATTAAACCCTAACCTTGAAACGATGATGATTAGCGAACCGGGACAAGCTTGGAACCAATCCGGGAGTAGAATTGCGACCGTGAGAGGGGGGGCTGCCGTCGACCTCCTTCTAGGGATTAGGTTTTTGTGTTTTCTTTTAAACATCCCATGCATACATACATTTATATATAACAATGGGAAAGGGGGGCGGCCGTAATAGGGGGGCGGTTTGGGTAAGTGGCTTGGGCCTCAAGTTTGTGTTAATTCCTTGGGCCGCAAGGTGTGTGGGTCGCAAGGGGGTGTGGTGGCGGGTTGGGTTTGCTTGGTCGCGAAGTCTAAAGGTTTCACAAGCTTGGTTCGGTTTTAAATAAAAGTTACTAAAATATTATTTACTAAAATATTATTTGCGACATGGAGTTTATAAAATATTAAATCACAAACATCTAATAACACATAGCAAGTAATTAAGATACAACCCATCTAATAACACATAGCACGTAATCCAGATACAAACCGTCTAATAACACATAGCACGTGATTCACCCTATAGATTCACAAAGTTAGCGTAGTTATTGCGAGCGTGTAATTTAATTCTCCGAATTAAATCAGCGTAGGAGTGAATAACCGTAAAGTAGCGCGTTTAAGATGCCTGAAAAACCGGGATGTCACAATAATAGTAACCCTCATCTTCATATCCTCCAAATTCTTCTTCATACCCGTCATCAAACCCGTCTCCTCTTACACCCGAAGATTGCACAAACTGTGAGGAAGGATAATGGAAACCCAGTTGGGTTGGTGGTTGAAATGTGGAGGAGGTATGGACAATGGTTGAACTTGGTGGAATTTGACTTGGTAATGGTTGTTGGGTAGAGGATGACTGACCGGAAGTTGGGAAAAAAGATGAGAATGGTGGAACCATTGATATGTATTGATGGGGTTGACTTCATCTGTTGAAGTAGGTTGGGTGGTAGGAATTGGTAGAGGCGTGGATGGTGATGTTTGGTTTGTAGTGGTAGGTAATTGATCCATGGTGTTAATTGGTGAAATTGGTGTTGTAGGTGTTGTTGGTGAACCACTAATTTTGTTTTCGCATAGCAATACCCTGTTTCGTCGCAAAGTTTGTTCGATCTCCGGATCAAATGCCAATGGTGATAGCTTGTGAGAGCCCCTAGTATGCATGCACCTTTAAATACCTGCACACTAACACAACCAGCATAAACCTAGAAAAATAATAAACTAAACTCAATCAAAGATAACACACGTTGCGCACTACTCCCCGGAAACGGCGCCAAAATTTGACGTGATGTCGATGTCTCAAGTAAATTTAATCCAAATACTACTAAAAGATAGCGGTAAGTGGGTATCGAACACAGGGAGATTGTGGAATATGTGCTATCTAAGGTTTATACTAAATTGACTACTTTATCTAATGCGCGAAATGAATTCAGGATTTTGGTGATTTGGTTTTGGAATTAAACTAAATGCAATTCAAATATTGTTGTTTAACAAATTAGAAGCAAGCAATCATCCTAAGTTTCCGGTTGCAATTAACTATTGTGTTTCAAATCCAACTAGAAACAGTCACATAGACATAACTTGTGTTTGATTGATTGTTTGTGATAAAAGGGAACTAAGTACTCGGATTACTACAATGTGAGGTTGTTACCCGATGATCAATTAACCAATATCCAACCCTTAAACCCTCTAGTGATATCCTGATTGTCAACGACACCAAGAACGCACGATTAAAGCAAGGATAAAAACATCAATCAATAATTTACCAACAAATATCCAAACACCATAATAAACTACAAATATTGCAAGTCTATTATTCTAGAAATTAAAGATCAAAACACAATTGTTCAAACAAACCTTTCACTCAAGATGATCACAAGGAGTTTTAGCCACTCATGGTCTTGCAAATCATCACACCTTCCATTGATATGTTCATATGAATGATAACCAAAAGTAAATGTTTAGAAATTGTTTTGAACCCACAAGAACACCAAAAATTCGCCTCTAAGCTCTGCAAAACCTTCCCCAATGATTGATATATCTAAAGTCCCTTGAAAACCGAGTTAAAATGGACAGTTACACTTTTATCGTTGTTGACCATCGTAAGCTATGGTGGTCACCATAAGCTACGGTGGTCAAAATTTCCTTACGGCCCCAAGAGACTGGCTTACGGTGCATAGAAGGATCAGACACCACCGTAAGCTACGGTGCCAACCGTAGCTTACTGTGGACAACAGGTTTTCCATTTTTGTTCTTTTATCAACTCTCCAAGTCTTCATCCTCATTTAGCCAAGTTCTCCCATCAAAGCACGTTAAAACCGCTTGTTTATGCTCTTCGGTACCTGCAAGGCCATATACACCGTAGTTATCAAAACATAAGAATTAACTCAATTAAGTGCGGAATATTGATTGTTTTAAAGCACTTGAGGGTTGTCCACTAGACCACCCGTCAGTACGCAAATGTGGTTTACAGTCCTGTAACCCCTCATCAACTTAAGGTACTTCTTTCTCTACCGCAGCTTAAAATACAACTTTCTAACCAAACAAAATGAAGAATGACTAGCTCTTGCTGCATCTATGCTTACCAGCTTACATGCCTTTTTCTTAGGCAATCTTTTACCCCCATCTGTTTTAGCCACTAAAATTGATTAGGTTGTTGAAGAAGACATAGAAGAGTAGGATATGTCCAGGAACTTAGCCATGGCAGCGTTTAGAGCCGATAAATTTCAAAAAAAAGTTTGGTCGCGTCCAATGCCGAATCTTCGCACTAGACCCATGATTGACAAACTGAGCCGTTATAGGTGTCATGAGCCGAGACACTTTGCGAGAGACTACAAGAAGGCACCAGTGGGGTATGTTCCGAGTCATACTGTTGTAGGTCAGAACACTAAAAGATCAATGGTGCCTGTAACACCTGCACAAACTTCGACAAGCCAAGGAGCTACCGCAGTGGGAAAGGCATTGATGGCTTAATAGCAACAAGATTTCAACTGGTCAAATGATGTGGCACACGTGGAATCACTCAAGATCTCTGAAGTTGCACCAACAAAACATTGCTTGATGGCACAGACCGATGAACCTAAATCACTATCTGAAATGATAAAATCTCTTCTATGTTTTGATCATTATAGAAATAAACTTACACAAATGAGAGCACACAACTTTAATTAATGATTACAACAGTGCCAAATCTAGGTGCATCAGCCTTCGAGAGAACAATAAGTTACTCTATGAAAAGGTTGAAGCACAACAGAAAGACATAGCTCAGCTCCACAAGGATCTTAATCAACAGCAATGTTGGATCCATGATTATAAAAATAAACTTAATGTCAAAACCATTGATTCTGTGAGAGCTGAGCTAGAACTTCTAACTAGTAAGTATCAACAGAATGAGTTAAACATAAAGAAGTGTGATATTTCCAGCGACACTGTTCGAAATCTGTGTGATGTGCAGTTGGCATATAAAGAGAACAAGAGAAAAGGTTTGGGTTATAAACAGGTTCCACCGCCATATAATCATAACTATTCTAGAAAGCCCACTACTAAGCAAGATCTAGAAAATGAGAAAAATATGATTTATGGCGAACCGAGCGACTATGTTCCATAGGAACCTTTCAAACCAAAGAATGCTAGACACACTGATTTTCAAAAACCTATGGATTTTGTTAAAACATGGATTTTACTAAAAATGTTCAAATGAATCGGTTGGTATATCAGAACTAGAAAAGGAGTGAATAGAAACGCCAACTGGGGTGCCTTAAGAAAATTTTACAAATTGTGATTTTGTAGACAATGCTAAATGTTTTAGTTCTGGTGCAGAGTCAGTGATAGTTGAAGAGCAAACTGAAGTGGATGATGAACCACATTCGATTGCTACTGTAAATTCGAATGATTCTTTATGCGTTGAACATAATTTTTGCGTTTGGTACTTTTTTTAGTCTATGCTTACTAAGACTAAGGGCTTTTCTGACAGTTTTTCTGATGATGTTGCTAAAACTGAAAATTTAAATTCTGTGGTTTCAAATTCTGATTGTGATGAAAATGTTTTGCCAGAGGAATCTGGTTCCTCTGCTGATGAATTCGAAACATTTGTTTCGAATGAATCAGAACAACTATGCTAATATGTCTAAAACATCAACTGATGTCTCAGAATCTTTTGAAATTGATGAAGTTGAGAATATTATTTTGTCTGAATGTATGAATGATAATGAAATAATTGACGAGCAGGATCGTCTAATAACCCTAAAAATCAGACTGCAGATTCTTGTACATTAGATGATGAGCAAAGTGTTTCTGAGGATTCAGGTTTTCCTACTGAATCCGTATCAAGTGTCTTAAAAATAAATGAAAGATCAAATATGTTAAAAGAAAATCTTTCATCATCTAACGAACTAGAATCAGTTGTTCCTAAAAGTTTAGATTCTGAAGAGTAGGTTTCTAAAGAAATTAATTACACAAAATCTACTTCTCTTAAGAAAAAATGATCACGCAAAAATAAAAAAATGAAACAAAAAGGCAGGACAAGTTGAAATTTTCGTTGATGCAGAAAAGGAAAAACAAAAGGTAAAACCAACTTAGAAGCAAACTGAAACTCAGTTAATGGATAAAGTTATCAAAACTCACTCCTGTTCTGATGATTGTGAGTAGGTTTCATCCAAGACCAACCATGCACATAAGTAATCAACACCAAGTGGAAAGAAAAGATCAAATCAGCTCCCTAGAATAAAACAAGCTGAACTAAATATCTTTTTCTCAAAAAGACAAACTTGTTTTAATTGTGGAATTCCAGCACACATAACTAGAAACTTTGTTCATCATCCTTCCGTGCATTACTACTCGAGGAACACACATCATTAGATGGCTTAGCCTAATCGATCCACTGGAAACCGATTCACTCTAGCTAAGCCTTCTAATGGAGACTGGAATCTAGCGAAGAAATACAATCAAAAGTTCACAACCACACAAAGTTTCCAAAGTCAGTCAACGAAATCTAGTATAACATCTGAAATGTTTCAAACAACACTGATTCTAAAATTTGGAAACCCAGAATTCTAGCTAGATCTTAGTTCCACATTCACAGTCATCTCAATCATCTTCATCCTCACAAACCTCTAATTCTACTAAAAATCACATGATCTTCCGTGAGGTTTCTTATATTGATAGTGATGGTCAACCCAGATCAACTATGACCTAGGTTTCAGTTGCTAACTAATCCCGCTGTATGTGTAGGAACGGCTATGGAGGGTTGTCGTCAGACTTTGGTTCGTCGATAATGGTTGTTCTAGGCACATGACAGGAGACATTTCCGAGTTGAATGATATAAAAATATTTGATGCTGGATTTCTCAACTTTGTGGTAGGGTAACTTGAAGAATTACAAAGAAGGGTACAGTTCGAAACGGGGTTCTCAGTTTTTCAGATGTGAGCTATATTCCATAACTGAAACACAACCTTTTGAGCGTATCTCAGATGTGCGATAAAGGGTTGGAAGTTCTGTTCACTAAAAAAGGATGCGTAGTTTTGAAATCGGGATCATGATACCGTGTGATTGGCTTCTCATTGAAGAAGAACGAAGGGGTAATGCTTATGTCATTGATATGAATAAAGCCGCTACTTATCAAATCATATGTCTATTCTCTGAAACTGCCAAACATGACGCTATGTTATAGCATCGTCGCCTGGGTCATCTCAACATGCAGAATCTTAATTGACTTGAAAAAGGAGGCTTAGTCAGAAACCTACCAATCAAGGATTTCATGCAGATTTAAAAATGTGAATCATGTACTCGAGTGAAAAGCATCGCAAGTCTCATCTAAATTCATGCACTCAACTTCTAAAGTTCTAGAGCTCCTTTATATGGATCTTTTTGGTCCTGTTCATGTGCTGAGTATTGGAGGCAAGGCTTACTATTTGGTCATAACTAACGATTTCTCATGTTTCACCTTGGTGTTTTTCTTAGAACACAAAAGTGAAACAGCAGGGTTGATCAAGCAATTTATCATTCTCATGGAAAATCAGGCAAATGAGTGGGTGAAAATTATTCGATGCTACAATGGGACAGAGTTCAAGAATGCTGAACTGAAGGATTTCTCTTCCTCAAAGGGGATTGATCGTCAATACTCAACAAAATGGTGTTGCTGAAAGGCGAAATAGAACTCTCATTGAAGCTGCTCGAACGATGCTGATAGATTCTTGCCTACCATTACTTATTGGAAAAAACAATGAACACCGCCTGCTATGTTCAAAATCATGCACTGATTAATAAACGTCATATGAAAACGCCCTATGAGATAGTTGAAGGACAAAAGCCCTTTGTACAACATTTCAGAACCTTTGGTTGTCCGTGTTTTCTTCTACTTATGGATGCCAAAGGAAAATTTGAAGCAAGAGGGGATCCGTGCTATTTCATTTGTTATTAAAAAAACACCACCTATCGCGTTTACAACAAGCACAAGTAGCAAATTGTGGAGGCATATAACATGGAATGGCTAGAAGAGAATCCCAAAGATGCATAAATTAGACTCGATTGGTTATACAATTATTCTTCTCTGTTTAAGTCGTTTAATGTTTTACCTTATGTGATTACCAATGCTGGTGTCTCAAATCTAGTGATACATATTTCCGCTGCAGAGGAAGATGAAGCAGTACCGTTACAAGACTCATTCAAGAAACTTACTATGGATCCACTAGGATTTCACGAAGCTGCTACAACACCACCTCATACTTCACCGATTTCAGGAGCCGGTTTCTGAATCCACTACAAAAGCAAGTTCTCATGATGATGCAGTTCAAAACGCTGAAGCCACCACACAACAGACAAATGCGGGAACCTTAAATCCCAATGTCCAAGGAACTTTAGTGTTTCTGGAGCTGATTCCGTCTGACTGCACTTTTGATCCACCAGTGACCAAAACTGTGACTGCATCAAATGAGGGGGATCAAACTTGAATAGTATCGAGAAGTTTTTCCAACTTGCAACTAAACTGGGAGGCACCTGTTATAGCAATACTGCAACGTCTTTACAAAGATCATCCAATTGAGAACATTATTGGTCCCGTGAATGCTGGTATTAGGGGATATTAATACATGTTTCTATTCTTGCTTCATTCTCATATTGAACCTAAAATTATTGATATTGCCTTGTAGGAACCTGGATGGGTCAATGCAATGCAAGAAGAGCTTAATCAGTTTGAGAAATTGGGGTACGAAAGTTGGTGAAGCTGCCTCAAGGAAATCGTGCTTTCGAACACGTTGGGTGTATCGAAACAAACAAGATGACACTTGCGTGATTGTAAGAAACAAAGCACGATTAGTGGTACAAGGTTCAAGGCATATTGAAGGTTTAGATTATGGTGAGGTGTACGTGCCGGTGGCAAGACTGGAAGCCATTCGCATTTTCTTGCCATACGCATCCTATATGGGATTCATTGTTTATCAAAAGGATGTTAAAACGGTGTTTCTGTACGGAAAGGTTAAGGAAGAAATATATGTCGCTCAACCACCAGGATTTATCGATTCACAGAAGTAAGGCTATGCCTACAAGTTGGATAAGGCTTTGTATGGGTTGCACCAAGCACCTTGTGCATGGTATGCGACCTTGACAGAGCATCTCCTTGCTCATGGATATACTCAGAGGACCATAGATCAAACGCGGTTCATTAAACGCGTTGACAATGATCTTATTCTTGTTCAAATCTATGTGGACGACATTACTTTTAGTTCAACTGATGAAATTTGTGTAGGAATTCGAAGAAGTGATGAACAAAAAGTTTGAGATGAGTTCATTGGGATAGATAACGATGTTTTTTAGGCTTGCAAGTTCGTCAAAGTACTCAAGGGATCTTGATTTATCAAGGGAAATATGTTCATGATGTTCTTGCAAAATTCAACCTGATAGATTCAAAGTCTATGGACTCACCCATGGCAGAATGGCCAATGTTAAATGAGGGATGTTGATGGGAGCTTGGTTAATCAGACATTATACCGTTCTATGATTAGTTCATTGATGTATGATGTGTGCGAGCGTGGGTATAATTTTTAGATATATTTTAGGTACTTTTCACCTATTTATTCAAGCTTTAAATTTACAAAAACACAATATACAACTATCACTCTCTTCAACGTGCTAGGGCAAGTGCACCCATCGTTGGTAGTATAGTGATGGTAAGATACCAAGGTCGTCCAAGGACACAAGAGCTCTTAATACCGGAAAATAGTCGACATCTAATCTAATCAACTTTTTTAGGAAAAGGTTGTTAATAAATAAAAATAAAGAAGTAACTAAAAAATAAAAGAAGCAAATAGACAAGATAAAAATCACCTGTCTCCGACTTATTATTTACGTATCCTTTGATGATTTCCATGCTTTGGCTTTTTTTAAGAGATTATCTTAGTTAAAGTGGCATGTCCCTCTTTTGGAGGCAATGCTACCCTCGGCCATATTGGTCTAATTCAGCAGGGATACAGTACCGCAAGGCCGGAATATTGAAAGATAATTAAATAAGTTATTAATGCAAAATGTAGCATGTCCCTCTTTTGGAGGCAATGCTACCCTTGGACATATTGGTCTGAGTCAGCAGGGATACAGTCCCGCAAGGCCGGGTTAAAGTTTTAATAGTAGTTTATTTTAGGGGTTCAAGCCATTCTTACTTCCCCGGATTTGATGCTATCTGCCTCAAGGGAAGTCCTGATAAGCTTAAACCAAGTCCTCGCAGGATCTATACACTGAACGATGCAAGAACTTTACCCATACCACCCTTCTAATCCCCTTCCAGGTATTAACGTGCTTTATATAGACTGTAAAGACACGAATGAGTGAATCAACTAAACATGAAGAATGATAGAATAAAATTCACTTTCAATATAAAAGCCAATTTAATAAAGTCATTAATACATACCCAATTAAAAACTTACCAAAGCTTGAAAATCAAAAGTAATACATAAATAACTTATTTTCACCAAGTGATGTAAGAGATTAGCCATGGCATTGCCTTTGTTTGACAAAAACTACTACGATCAATCTTAGATCCCAAGACTACTACACATACGCTAAGGTGGATAATGGATGAATATGGTGGATGATGGTCGTATTGTGGTGGTGGAGTGGTGGCAGGTGTAAGAGAAGTGGTTTGACAAGGGATGAGTTGGAATAAAACCAAGCACCCCTATTTATAGTTGGGAACAGACCCTTCACACTGCCATGTGCCCGCAGGACACTGTCCTGTGTCTTCCTTCTTCTCTATCTTCATTTAATTTGTATGTCAGATAAGTCTGCTACACGGCCCCGCGTGTCAACATCATGGCCTCATGGCCATTGTACTTGGTGTACTATCCCAGATATGCAAATCTGGAAGTTAACCACGGCCTGTGTCCAAGGGACACGGCCCCGTGTCTCTTGTCTGCTTCTGTTTGTCTTCTTCTATTTGTCTTCTTCTTATCTGGAATCTTGAAGGGGCACGGCCCCATGCCAAACTTCTTATTTGTTGTTTTTAGTCTTGGGGTGAAGCTCGGAGGGTTGGTAAGTGTATTGTCTTCCCGTCTTCTATACTTATGCTGGATTTTGTCGTTAATTTGTTCCTTTTGTACATTTAAACTCTTTTTATCCTGAAAATCAAAAAATACAAAGAAACGCACTTTTTCCAACATTAGTACTGAAAAAAGGTTGATTTTATACCGTATTTGATACAATTTATATGTTACATTTGACGCATTTCAAATATCCCCACACTTGAATATTTGCTTGTCCTCAAGCAAAACTCTTTAATATTTGCTTACACACCCAAATGGATTTGGTAGAGAAGAAGTTTTTGGGTCTAGTTGTAGAGTATCGGGAATCCAGGTTCTTTTATTCTTGTTTTTATATTATTTACAATCTAATAAGACATGATTTATTTAGAACAATTTTTAAGAAAAATAAATATATTTGGGCATAACATGCCTTTATAAAATTTCATTTAGCTATATACAAATTCACACACCTCACAGATGATCACTCAAACTCGGTCGAAAATGTATAAGTGAAATGCTCGATACCGGTATGGAACGTATTCCTACCATATGCTTAACAAGTAATCATACTCCTCCTTTTTAACAAAATCTTTGTCAATATCAAGAGACTTTTAAAAGGGAGGTTGTTGGCTAGGGGTAGGGTGGTTTTATTGAAAAGTGGCTAAAAAAGTAAAATATCAGTTTACTTTTGAAAATCTATTTATTTGTGACTTAGGTATAAACTATAGGTTTATAAGCAATAATTTTGCTTATTTATTTCAAGTAACTAGAGTGATTTTTTTTCAATAATGCTAAGTCACCTCTTTTTATATAATTTTCAAAAGAACCGCGTTTTACTAAAACAAATGGTGTAAAAATAAAGATTGGTTTTGGGTGGTGGGTGATTTGTGCAAAATGGTGTTTTGTGGGTTTTGAAACGAAAAGGTTTAGGCACAAAGGGGTTAACTAAGGGAATATTTTTGTTTTTTTGTGGGGAGATAAAAAGATAATAAAGTTGAAGATGGAAAAAAGGGTTTAAATATCCCAATGCCTCTATCATATACTTACTTGGATTTGTTGGTAAGGACGTGAATGTATTGTCTTGTCAAGTTCTAGATTTGTAAGAACTACACGGGTATCAACACAAAAATGAAAATGAGCAGTTAATAATGATATAAATTTGAATGCTTGGTAAAAGCTCAAAACTCACATTTTGTGGGAAAAGGGATAAAAGGGTGAAATTATATATACAATCAAATTTTACAAAGAATTGTCATGCTTTTTTATAAGTTTTTCTTATATGGTTATTTTTATCACAACGATATTGGTTGTAAAGATATAAAAACTTGAAAAATATTTAGATCTTGGTTTCTAACTTAAACTATAAACAAGACAAAAACAAACTAAAAAATATTTTTGAAAAAAATTTGTGGTGTTTTAGTGTTTCCAAGTAGAGTTTTGTGTAAGGCTTTTTTTAGGACAAACAATTTCAAGTTAAGCCCCCCCCCCCCCCCCCACACACAGACACACACTTAGATTACACATTGTCCTCATTGTAAATGTGGGTTAAAGACAACAAATTTTTCAAAAACCAGACACTGGACACGGGAGCGTGTGTTGGGGACATGACCCGGTGTCAAAAAGTGCCAGTAATTAGATTTCTGAGAAAATTTTCAGAAGGCAAACACGGGGCGTGTTCGGGGACACGACCCGGTGGGCAAAAGTGCAAGTAACGAAAATTCTCAAGAAGCCAGGAATGGGGGCGTGTCTATGGAACACGGCCCCGTGTCAGTGTTATAGATATAAAAAAATTTATGCAGACTTGAGGCACGGGGTGTGCTTACCATACACGGCCCTGTGCTACACTTACTGTTTTGAAGATTTTGCTTCGGGAAATATCTGTTTGCGTGCATGGGGTTTTGTTTCAACGTCCCTTTGGCCATTTTTCATCCTTCCACACACTTTTATTTCGAAAATACCATATTTCATTTCATCTGATCATCATTACAACTAAAGAAAAAATAAAGATTACAAGAAGATTAAGGTCCTAAGATAGATAGATAGATAGAAGTAACAGACAGATAGATAGATAGGTTCTATGAAAGCAAAAATCAAAAAGAATTTTCGGAATATAAGGGCTTTAAGCTATTCCCGGGAATGCTCATGGAGAACGGCCCCATGCTGCTTCACAGTTGTGGTATTTTAGCCCAATGAACCTTTGTTTAAGTTTAAAACTATTTGATTTTTACTTTTTTGAACGTAGGGAACTTAAAACATTGTTGTATAATAGTAGTTTTGCAAACTTTTGGGGTAAAAACCATGTTCTTGACCTAACAATTAAAGCTTTTAAAGCTTTAAAGCTTCAAGCTTTAATGGAGGTGTGAAGGTTGAAGAAGGAGAAATGACTAAAAGTGGCAAAGACAAGAAGGTTTGAGGAAACCTTTTTAAGAAACTACCTTTTCATGTATGTATGAGAGATCAGGCAGGATCTTGGTCTTTTAGGAATGGGTCCAAACATTCTTCTCATGGATGACTTTATAGAGAGTGACAACACGTTGACACGGCCTCGTGTCGCCTGCATGATTCAGAGAACGTTGTCTGTTAGTGAGATACAGGCCATGTCGATAGAGACACGACACCGTGTTAAAAATTAAGTGTGGCACAGCCTCGTGTTTTCTTAACACACCCTCATGTTTTCTTAACACACCCTCATGTTTGGAGGATATATGGGGCACAACCTAGTGTCATTTAGGGTTTATGAAGTTTTTTCGGTGTTTTCAAAGAACGTGTTTTATCGGGTGGTTCCTTACTGGTTGGAACAACACCGAAGTTTTTAATGTACCTTAGGTTCCGGCGAGAGACACGAAAACGCAAGAGGTTGTCGGAAAGGTGGAAGTCTAGACTAAAAGTAGGAGGGCGAAACCATCCTTTATTTACCTTATCCGGGCTCTTGTTAAGAAGGTGTGAGTCAACTCGCTCTAGTCTAAACCGTTGGTGTGAAGTTCACAAGCCGTTATGGAGTCCTTCATTCCGGGGTCGATACAAAGACGGCTATCTTTTTGTTTTCGTATGGAGTTAGGGAGATTTGTTGGCCTCGGTATTGTTTATTCCTAAATGTGATTCCATCGATTATCCGATGCTCTTGCTCCTTGATGAATATCGCGCCTTCATCATGGACTCTATTTCCTTGAGTTTTTGGAGAATCGTCTTTTCTATTTGACATAGTCCTTCCGAACTTATGTCTTTTATGGAAGAGGTTTGATGGAATTCAGGAGGAGGATGGTAGTTATTGTTTTTACTCCCGCCCATCTTAAGGTGAGAGTCACAGGAAAACGATGGGTCTAAATAGTGGGGAATAATTTTTAGAAACTGTTGTTGAGACATGGACCCGTGTAATGGTTACATGGCCCCGTGCTGCAGCTTCTATCTGGTACAAAACAGTTTGAGATACTAGGAAACTAACACGGCCCTTTGTTGATCAAACACGGTCCCGTGTCATTTCTGTAGAGAGAAGAAAATTTTGGGAAAAAGAAGAAAAACCTAAAAAGAAAAATTATACAAGCATAAAAATGATTAGGCCGCCGATTTAAACTTTCTTAAAATCCTTGTGTCCCCAGCAACGGTGCCAAAAACTTGATGTTTTCGAGCGAGGGTATAATTTTTAGATATACTTTTCACTCGTTTATTCAAGCTTTATAAAAACACGATATACAACTATCACTCTCACCAACACACTAGGGCAAGTGCACACTCGTTGGCGTAGTATAGTGATGGTAAGATACCGAGGTCGTCCAAGGACACAAGACTTTTAATACCGGAATATAGTCGACGTCCAATCTAATCAAATTTTTAGGAAAAGGTTTTTAATAAGTAAAAATAAAGAAGTAACTAAAATAATAAAAGAAACAAATAGAGAATATTGAATACTTGGTTCCGACTTATTATTTACGTATCCATTGATGATTTCCACGCTTTAGGTCTTTTAAGAGATTATCTTAGTTAAAGTAGCATGTCCCTCTGTTGGATACAACGCTATCCCCAGCCATATTGGTCTGATTCAACAGGGATACAGTCCCGCAAGGCTGAAATATTGAAAGATAATTAAATAAATTATTAATGCAAAATGTGGCATGTCCCTCTTTTGGAGGGAACGATACACTCAACCATATTGGTCTGAGTCAGCAGGGAAATAGTCCCGCAAGGCCGGGTTAAAGTTTTAATATTATTTTATTTATAAGGGGTTTAAGACGTTCTTACTTCCCCCCATATGATGTTATCTGACTCAAGGGAAGTCCTAATAAGCTTGAACCAAGTCCTTGCAGGATCTATACATTGAACGAGGCAAGAACTTTACCCATACCACCCTTCTAACCCCCTTCCAGGTAGTTAACGCGCTTCATATAGACCGTAAAGACACGAATGAGCGAATCAACAAAACACGAAAAATGATAGAGTAAAATTCACTTTCAATATAAAAACTATTTATTAAAGTCTTTAATACATACAATTTAAAAAGTTAACCAAAGGTAGGAAATCAAAAGTAATACATAAATAACTGAAAGTCCCAAGGACCCCCTGGATCAATGACGAATAGCATCCACTACCCTTGATTCGAGATGTATAATCATTAAAAACGTAAATAGAAAGATGTAGAAGATGAATCTCTTTAATATTGAAACAATCATCACAGATTTACAAACTGAAAGAGTAAAAAAAAGGGTAAATGCACGGTACCCCTGACCGCGGGAGGGTTCTCCCTCCCAAGCTAGCTTAGCCCCATAGCTGTCTGGCGGTTACTACCCAGCAGGATTATTCGGGCCGAGCTGGACTCGAACCCGCGTCCTCCCGTTTAGAATGGGTGAGGCTGGCCACTGGGCTGACACCCCGTGGTTCAAACTGAAAGAGTATACATCATCTAGAAGTTGGTTTAGATCACTAAGATCTAAACCTAGCTTTCTCTCACTAACACATATCTCTCTCTCTAGAATGTGCACACACAGATGGAGGATTGGTTGGAGTTTGTGAGAGGTGCACAAAGCTTTTCCAATTTTACCTATACACCACATATATATAGGCTAGGGCAACAAACTCGAACCACTAAGTCCTAACAAACAAAGCCTTGTCCGAATTTGACATGCAAATTCGGACTCTACAATAAGACAACTAGTCCGTATATAACAACATAACTACTGAAAGAACAACTAAACAAATTCGGATAAATCAAAACACTAGAAGATCCAAATTTATATCATATTCAGACCCCTTTACATCATTACAAGTTCAGAATCTGCCATGCTTCAACATCTTCGACTTGGGCCTTTGAATTCTCTTGACTTGGACCTTTGACTTCATTACTAGAACTGATAAAGCCAAGTTACCCGGCAGGAACTGCACTTACAATAACTTGTCTTCACCAAGTGATGTAAGATATTAGCCAAGCATGGCATTTGTTTGACAAAAACTCTTGCGATTAATCTTGGATTCCGAGACTACTACACATACTCTAAGGTGGATGATGGATGAATATGGTGGATGATGGTGGTATTGTGGTGGTGGATTGGTGGCAGGTGTGATAGAAGTAGTTTGCCAAGGGATGAGTTGGAATGAAATCAATCACCCTCATTTTTAGTTGGGAATGGACCCTTCACACGGCCCCGTGTTTCCTTCTTCTCTGTCTTCATTTCATTCGTATGCCAAATCAGTCTGCTACACGGCCTCGTGTGTCAACGGCACGCCCCGTCGCCATTGTACTAGCTATACAGTCCAAGATATGAAAATCTTGAAGTTGACCAACTCCCATGTCCAAGGGACACGGCCTCGTGTCTCTTATCTACATTTTTTTGTCTTCTTGTCTACTTTTGTTTGTCTTCTTCTGATCTGGAATCTTGAAGGGGCACGGCCCCGTGCCAAACTTATGATTTGTTATTTTTAGTCTTAGAGTGAAGCTTGGAGGGTTGATATAGTGTGTTGTGTTCCCGTCTTCTATATTTATGTTGGATTTTGTCATTAATTTGTTCCTTTTGTGCATTTAAGCTCTTTTTATCCTGAAAATCAAAGTATACAAAGAAACGCACTTTTTCAACATTAGTACTGAAAAAGGGTTGATTTTATATTGTATTTGATACAATCTATATGTTTCATTTGACGCATATCAATATACTTGACTGTAAGTCGGCCAGACATTATGTTTGCCATCTATCAATGTGCTAGTTATTAGGCTAATCCTAAACTTTCTCACCTTACTACCATTAAACGAATTTTTAGATAAGTTAAAGGAGCTCCAAAACTTGGACTCTACTATCCTAGAAATTCGAATTTTGATCTTTGTGCTTTTTCTGACATGGAGGCACAGACAGGGACATGAAGTCTACATCCGCTAGTTGCCAGTTATTGGGAGATAGACTTATTTCGTGGCAATGCAAGAGGCAACAGACAGTGTCACTCTCAACTGCGGAAGCACAATATGTTGCAGCATCCGCTTGTTGTTCCCAGGTTCTTTGGATGCAACACCAGCTTCAGGATTACAATTTGACTTATCTTAACACTACTATTTATTGTGATAATGATGCCGCTATCCAAATCGTGAAAAAAGTTGTCTTGTACTCTAAAACCAAGCACATTGATATCAAGGTTCATTTCATTCGAGATTGCTATGACGGAGAACTTGTTAAACTTGAACAAATCTATATTGATGCCTATACAGCAGATCTTTTTACAAAACCTGTCAGCAACTCTAGATTCAAAGTGTTTATGGATCTTTTGAAAATGATGCGTTTCACCGACTGAGCAATTAATTAAAGAAATAAGGTTTTTTCTAATAATCAAATAAGTAAATTTGAGCATAAAGTATTCTGCTTTTGCACAAATTTAGGGGGATCAATATTTGTTTGCAAATGAAATAAATGTTCATGCTAAAGGGCTTGATTAACACATGTAAGGTGTCAAGGCTGAAAAGATTAGGATCTACTGTGAGGTGTTGATTGGTCTGACGCTCAAAATGATAAAAGATACCAAGTGATATAAACATAACGAACAATGTACCATGTGGTAACATACCATCAGCATATGATTTTATGGTCTTAAATCTTGCGTTGATAGATAGCCAACGCCTGAGGTATCGGGTCTTTATGATGTTGGGTCATCAGGGGATATCATGGTTGTCTTTCTGTTGCAACTAGACTATATGCAGATCTAGGCATAGTCAGGATATCTTAAAAGAGCCAAAAAGAGGCCAAAAACCTTAAAGGAAGAAAACCTCAAATGAGGGAATTCAATGTGCTTGTGAAAGCACCAATCATACCAAAAGGTATTTGCCTAACCCTCGTCGCACAAATATTGGTCACTGTGTTGTACAAAAGTACTAACCTGTTCACCAATAGTCTTGCGTTGTAAAACGAAAGGATGAACTCAATATACTCACCACTAAGATGTTTGTGCTTACCTTGAACGCGGGGGTATGTCATGGAATGGGACATACGGGTATTATAGTATAATATTACCTTAAACGTATCACAAGGTTGAATATTGAAAGTTGAGCGTTAGGTTTAAGAGGACAAATATATTGGCAATTGCATGGGCCAATCTGATTAAGCATGTGCTGAAAAGTGTTCCTTAGTCAGTCTGAGAAGGATTTGATCCCGCAAAAATTTCTTTTAATTTTTGGTATTTGTGTGAATTTACATGTGTTTGTGTGTTTTCAAAAGGTTGCTTGGTTGGTTGGATCATGGAATTTGAGAAAGATGGTTTCACGTCAGTTAAACTGGTTTTTGAATGAAGCCCAAACTGATTTCGAATAAACATTGGGCCTCTACATGTATGAGCCAACTATTTTCGAATAAACACTGATTTCGAATTGGGCCTCAGCTTGTCAAGCCCAAATGGTTTTCGAATAAACATTGTTCTGAACTGGGCCTGACTTGGACTAGGCCCATTAGTTCAAGGCCCATTTCGAAACAATATATAAAGCTAAGTTACTGTTTCTGAAACTCATTCGAACAGTAAATGTTTCTCATCTTTCCAAATTCTCTCTCATCAAGTTACGGGCTAATTCGAATCTTCAAGGTATTTGCAGGTTTCAGATGGATTTCGGATAGAACTTCATGCATTTCGGATAATTCTTCAATCATTTCGGATAAAGATCTTCATATTTCGGATGGATTTCGGATAATTCATGCATTCCGGATAATCAATATTCAAACTTTCATTTATCCGAAACATGATATGATTTATCAAAATGTCATAAAGTTTTCAGAAAATACGAAAAGGGTCATTAATTTGAACTTTTTGATTTTTCAAAATAGTGACTTTGACGTGTTGACCTTTTTTTGAATTGACCTTTGACCTTTTCCGAATTGACCTTTCCGAGTTGACTTATGACATATGTTGAGCTGTTGACTTGTTGACTAGTCAGCTGGATTCTAATATTAATCTAACTTGGTTAGTTTTTATCAGAAAATGGAAGATCAACATAAGTTAGACATTGAGGCCTTTTGCACAACCAGGCAGGATATCTTTCGGATCCACCAGCTGAATACTATGACGAATTCAACTTTATGATCGTCGGATTAAATTCATGACGAATTACACACGCACTAAAGATCAATCTAGTGATTTACCGGGATATGATTAGAGATTTTTGTTGTCTGCCAAGGTCAATAGTAGTGGAGCAGAGGTTGCTGGTTCGATAGAAGCCAAGATACAAGGAAAGGATATCATTATTACGAAGCTTTCGTACGAGAGGTGCTAAAATTTGAAGATCAAACTCATCCTACAACAACATTGGAAGGGATAGAGTAGTGAAAGTTTTGTGGAAAATCAGTTATGAAGGTGAGTATCCTACTGTGTTGAAGAAGTTATTTCCACCATACTGGAGGTTGCTGGTACACATGCATAAACGTTGCTTATCAGAAAACAAAGGTGGACTGGATCAGTTAAACAATATTCAGACGTCTGCTATAGTTGCTCTTGTAAACAACTGGGATTACAACTTCTCCGCTTACGTTTTTGACAACATGAAAAGAACGTTGGAGGACCCGAAAAAGAAGATCTTTATACTCTATTCTCGTTTCATTCAGATGATTCTAGATGAGAAGTATCCAGAATTGGTAAAGAGTGCAAATGTATTAAACGTGAAGCCGATGGGTCCTAACTGCTTTGATACAGTAAAGAGAAACCGAGATTCTGCGAAGAGGCATCAATTTCTGAGAAAATATCCACTTGAGAATCATGGAAAGTTTGGACCAGTTTTAGGTCGGGTGCCAGCTCTGAAACCACTAAATGCCACAGTTGCTGAAGAGCATGATGTACAGTTTGTGGGAGTTGTAGTTAAATCTGAGGTTGAGATAGAGAATTTAGTGACCAATGTCGAAGGAACTGAGAGTGATGTGGAACTAATAGAGTCTGAGCAAGCTAAGTTACCTTTTAGAGAACTACATGTCATGGATTCAGAAAATCCTACTGCTTTAATTGAGTCTTTAAAGGGAAACCTTGAGAAGCCTGTGGCTGACTTACATTGGAAGAGCAAGTTCAAGTTGATACTACTAAAGATACTGATTTGGTATCATGCAACAGACAAAGAATTGAACCTAAACCAAGTGTTGAAAAGCAAGTAAGCCCAACTGCTGAAACTGAGCCTGTCAGTGAAACCAAACCTGAAATTGCATGTACAACAGCTCAAGATGACGACATACCAAACTTCTTTGATTTTGAAATCCCAAAGACAACTACTAGATCAGAATGAGAAAGTTACGTGTGGCGTTCGGTTTAATGTTGGCGGTAGTTCGAGTGGAGGTATGTCAGAACATGAAGAACAGTTATTATAAGCTGTTGAGAAAATGAAATTCATTGAAGAATCCGACAGTGATGAAAATACCAATGTGAATGTGGATAAGTTGCAGAAACGGGTAGTCTTACTTGAACAAGACTCAATTCTAAAAGATGCTCGGATCGCATCGTTGCAAGTTCAAGTGTCCAATAAGATCAAGTTATTGATGAGCAACAGAGTGATGTAAACATGTTAATGTCAAAGGTATTTGACTAGAAAGCAAAGTTGGAGAAGAAGTTTGGAAGTGAATTTGCTAACAAAGATAATGATTCAAAGAATTTTGAACAAAGAGAGAGTACAGCTGAAGAAAAAGCTGCTGAGGATGCTAAACGAGAAGCTGCTTTGAATAGATATCTTGAAATAGAGCAGCAGAAGAAGGGGAACTTGCCACAGAAGAAGCAGAGCAACAAACAGATGCTTATAATGAAAATAGAGATGTGAATCCTCTAGATGAAAACTTTCAGCCAAAGATCCAACGAAGACTTCTGATCGGTATGTGATGGAACTTGGTAATAGTCACTATGACAAAGTAGGAAATAAGTCTGGAATTACTAGGTTGGAGGTATGATCATGAGAAGCAGATGTTGTTGGTGCTTAGGGAGAGCGGACACAGAGAATATTATTCCAAGGGATCTTAGTTTGAATCTTGGACAAAGATTGATCTGAATAATTTGCTGAGAGCTCCTTATCATGACTCTGATCCTAACCAGTGTGGAAGAGGTTAGGCATTCTTGACGAAGCTTGAGAAGGAAGTTGAAAATGATTTTCTGAATATGAAGTATGCAAAGTCATAGGTTAAGAAGAATCGTGGTGTTTGTGATCCTTACACTAGCAGAACTATTAAAACTGTGATTTGGCCACCGACTGACAAAGAAAAGATCATTCTAGCTACCCAAAATTTCCTAAAGGTGCACTAAAGAACTTTAAGTTCTTGGCGTACGATCCAAAGATGGGCGAGGTGGTGATTACTGAAGAATCTGCTTAACGTTTGGGTGACACGTTGGATTTAATAAGTTTTCATGAAGAAGATATCATGGTTTTGAACAGGAACCAGATTCGCACCAATGAAAAGTATGAATTATGTGATAAGTCATGGACTAGTGTTGCGGTGAATGTAATTGGTTCAAGATTGTTTGTGGATGCTACTCCGTTGATGGGCGGAAAATGCAGCGGGTGGAGCGTCGAGTTGAAAGAACACTAATGCTATAAACCTAGGAGGAGATTGTTGGGCGCTTAAAGATTTATACATTAGTTATTAATTAGTGTTGTGGGCTAGATGTTTAGTGATTGTTTTGTTTTGGTGGGGCGAATTGGGCTTAGGTTTAAGGGGAGTTGTGGGCTCAAGCTCCTTATAAATACTTGTTTGGCCATTTAGGTTTAGGTTGTTGACTCTAAGTGATTTTTTTTTGTAACTTGTATCTGACAATTCAATTGCATGCAAGTCAAGCTTTTGGTGATAATCTTTCTGTTTCATCTATTTTCTTGTGATTGTTATTGAATCAGATTGATTATGTGATTCCGCCACCAATCAAACTTGTTGTGATATCATTGTTTGATCCGTTTTCGAGACACAATCAAGGGTTAGATTGTATCTAAAATACCCCGTTTTCTCGTATTGTCAACTTTATTTTGCATTTTCAAGAGTAAAAAACAGAGCTAGTATGAAGTTACTTATAGTAGATAAAGACGGAAATGTTATAAATACGACAACCAATGTGGTGTTCAAGAAATTTTTAGTAAAATTTGTATTATTTGTTTTTTTAAGTATTTTAGATCTCAAGAAATTCAGAATATTTTTATTTGTTAAACTGCATCTATACACAGGCTCTAACCTAGTGATAAAATAAAAAAAAATGATTAATAAACATTTATTTCATAAAGAATGGAATTTTCACCAATCATAACCGCTAGCAGACGTACTCAAGTATATAAATGATTTCCGGTCGCTATACCAATATCATAAATTTAACGTTTCTATGGCAAAATCGTTCATTCGTTCGTCCCTCTCAACTCTTGTTGATTTGATCAGGTTATAAAACTTCGTTCAATATCGCTAAGACCATTTATAATGGTCTCATTATTGTGTGTGGAACGCACCAACCACGAGAGAACACCGCCCCCCTTCTCGTGATTGGGGAAAAAAAAGGCTCCAGCTTGTGCATCAGACCACACGTTCTTATTGAGGTAATCTAGGTAAGTCATTGTTTCAAACAGTAGCTACCTTTAAATTAAAAAATGAATTTCTTTTTTAATACTATAAATCCCTACCATTTCCACCATTCTAACTCACAAACTTATTCACAAATCACTTTCAAAAATATTATCTCTTCCACATTTTTATCCTTTTTACGGTGAACCAATGGATTGAGGAGGAGGTCAACACTTTGGCTACGAGTTGGGTGCATGTTGTGGAGTTAGGGCACCCTTCAAATAATGCTACTATTTGGAACACAATTTTGACACACTTTCGTCATCGAATTGATGCAATCAAAATTAATTTGAATCACATTACATGAAGGTTTATTATGATGCAAGCAAGTTGTGAGTTGTTTGAGAGGCTCTTTATCAATGCCCTCAACCGCGAAGAGGCCATGTGTCGAGTATGAAACACATAAGAACACAAACTTCCGTCGTCTAGCGGCTTGGAGAATTTTGTGTACACATTAAAACAATTAGGTCGTTTATTCTAGTTTTTATGTATTGTTTTTATTTAGTCGGTTGTAATATTTTTAATTCTAGTTTAATGAAATGTTTATTTTTTATATTGTTTTGATACTTATTTTTATATAATGTTTTAAAGATTATAAATAACAAAATATTCAATAATAATCATTAGGTAATTAACACCTAATTAATGAAGTGGTGGACTAGTGGTGAACCACTACACCATTTCAGCATGTGAAATGGCTTAGGTGATGTGACGGACATGTGGCAAAAAATGCATGTGATTTGTACAACTGCTACGCATTGTCTAAGGTACGTTTTTAAAGGCTTTATTATAGTAATTTGAAATGTGGTATTGAGTTGGAGTGATTAGCTAATTGTATGTGATTATTTTAGATATTATTTAATAATAAAAAATTACAAAACTCGCCCTATGCGGGTGACTCCAGCCAAGCCCCTGTTCCTTAATTTCTCCTTCGTGGTTGTATGTGCGTCGCGTGCCATACTGAGATGGCACTTCCCCACCTTTCTTTAAAGCCCATAAAGATAGCCTAACGTTTGCATTTTAAAACCTAAGATAAGCCTGGTCGGGTAGCCAAAATTTGTTTTTAAAACCTAGATAAACCTAGGATTACATGAATACATTATTTACTACTGTTAAAGTATACGATTAATATTCTACTTAAACTATATTATTTAAAGATAGAAAAAATGAATGAATTTTAAGTAAAATATAATTAAAATCATGTAATACATGTGCACATATATTTGAAGTAATGAACTGTGTTTTCCACCGGTGCATTTAACAGTTTAGTCCTACTTTAAAATTACACTAAAGATTTGCACCCACAACCTTAGAAAAAAGACATTATTTTAGTTTTGACAATGTTAAAACAAAACAAAGGCTACGTGGTAAATAATATTATAAAGTACATAACCGTTAAATAATGTTATGATGCAGACCTTATACTCTTTATGGCAAAATCTTACCGGAAAGATCTTCAACGGACAAAATAACATCAAGATTTAGAATGATCGAGGAAATAAAGGCGACAATTTTGAGTGGGTAAAACACAGACTGAAGCTGCAAAGCATATCCTGGAGCGAATGGTGTAGTTTCAGTTTCGTATTATAGTTCTGATGTAGTTTTAACGTTGTGGGATAACATGTACATGTAGTGACTTGCTAATGGGCCTGTAACTTTTTGGTGAAGTAATGAAATGTTGCTTGCCTTTAGACCATGTGTAGTAGGGAAAGATAATGTCCTCCCTTTAGCAAAGGGGCATTATTTTAAAACGAGTGTAATAGTATAATGACCATTCCATGATTAATCAATTATCAATTTTTATTTAAATTAATACAAATAATCAATGGTCCTCACTTCTCAGGGGGTAGCTTAGAAGGGGCCCCGGGGGGACCCTCGAACTTTTCGCTCGGTGATGTTATATATGTAGCTTTCGTATAAAAAATTTTGGGTATATGCGTTTTCGACCCCCGTTCTATAAAAAGTTTTAGGTATATACATTTTCGACCCCACCGTCAGAAATGTCAAGCTTCGCCACTGCACTTCTCATTGGTCAAGTTTACAAATAGGCGTTTTATAAAACACGCCAAAAAAAACCCAAAACAACGCCCACCGTAGTGGTTCGAGGCGTTTTCGAGGCACTTCACGCCCAAATACTGACCCACTACGGGTGGCCTTAGAAATAAACATAACATAAACATAAATTGAGCCCATGGCTTTATAGCTTAGTAGCATCTTGGTGGTGGGAAAAAGCTTTGGGACCAATAGGTTCTGGGTTCGATTCTCATAAAGGAAGTTTTTTCCATGTTTATTGGGTTTTCTCCTGAATTGGTGTATAAGCATTATACTAGTGAAGATGAATATGATCAGATAATTTCGCTGGTGACACGATAATACTGTAATAGTCTGTAAATGATGCAAATTTGCCGTTTGAAAAAAGAAACATAAATTGATTTTGAAGATAGACCTATAGGACGGCGATCATTAAAACGCCTTTTGAAAATGAAGGGAGACGGCTTACCCTATTTAAGGCTACTCGGTGTGGGTGACGGGCCTCTCTCCAGGACGACCCGCCACGTCAGCAAACGCGTCAGAGACCTGGAGGATGCCCCTCCAGGGATGGAAGCTTGGAAATGGGTGACGACCCGACCCCACCTAGTTTTTTTTAATATTATAGCCGTCCACCACACCACCACCATCAGCCCACCTCCGGCCACCACTCTCACCATCATCTTCTCCTGCAAGTGCCTCGTCGGCAATCATCACCACCCCAAAAACATGGAATCATCATCACCACCCCACCTACATCTACCGCCATCACCACCACTTCTGCCGCCATCACCATCACCACCCCACCCCAAAAACATCGGAATCAAACCCTAACCTGTATCATCTACCGAATGAGAGAGAAATATGAGAGACAGGGAGAGGAACGCGAAACAGTGGTGACGATGGAGTCTATTGATGATGGTGACAGGTGGAAGTGGGCGGTCAAGTGGAAGTGGTGGAAGTGGTGGAGGGTGGTAGTGGTGGTGGTAGTTGTCGGGTGGAGATGGTGGAAGGGGGAGATGGTGTGGGTGTTCAGTGAGTTTAAAAAGCCCATCTCCAACGTCTCCCTGCCGATGTTGAGGACGACAACGACCCACCCAGCCGATGTTAGGGGGCGTCACCGGTGCAAGCCGGGCCTGAGACGGCCCCCACACCGAGTGGCCTAAGTTGGAAACGTAAAGTCAAATGTTGTGACAACTACTTTATTAAAATGCTAATATATATACACAAACACTCACACCTGATATATAACAAAAAATATACAAAGAGAGATGAAAATAATTCAAATATATATAGGTATTAATAACTATAAAAAATATACAAAGAGTGATGAAAATAATTAATATGTATGGGTATTGATAATTATAGTTTCAGATACTTTTATAAAATTGTGTCATATATTCAGTCTCATATCATTCACACATTCATTATTCAATACATGTTGAGGTTATGGGTATATTCATGCGTATTAGGTCTACCGCATTTATGATCTTATACGGTTATAAGGTAACTTTTGGAATTAGTCCCGACTGAATAATTTTATTTTTGTATGAGATCACAGTTTTTCTATTTTCATATGTATATCAAAATGGATTTTATACCTCAGGTCATGGAAATACTTTTTCCTAAATTGAGTCGGTTCACACAAATATTTTGCATCTATGAGTATAAATCTACGGTTTATTATTTGGCTTGTAACTTTGTAAGTGTTTTTTAAATTGGTTTCATTTCGTCTTACGTTTTTGTTTATTCATATAAGTTAACTATTAACTACCAATGCAACCATATATCTTTATGTTTTCTATAATGCAAATTATTTATAGAGATTTTCGTCGAGGAATTTGTGGGTCACTTGACCTTAGTGCCATTGTACTGGGTCCATCCTTAGTTGGGACACTCGTCTTAAAAGCTGACTTGAATATAAAATATTCAACTCCCTTTCTAACAGTTTTATGTAGGGTTGTAAACGAATCGGATAACACAAACAAGGCCTTTTTCGTGTTCGTTCATTCCGAAATGAACATGTTTATGAATGGTTTATGATTGTTTACCGAACGAGATTTCTTGTTTATGTTCGTTCATTAAGAAAATTGAGCATGTTCACGAACACTTACCGAACGCAAATGAACACAAACAAATGTTTATGTACATATATTAACACAAACGAAAGTTATATATTCATTTAAAATTGCAATCTGCATTTTTCATTAGAAACATCACGAACAATCCACAAATAACAAATAAATACTTAACATAATTAACACAATAACTAAGAAGTCTATCAAGCTTTAGCACATAATGAAATTGAAATGATCAAATTTAACACAATAACTAAGAAGTTTGTCAAGCTTTAGCACAAAATGAAATTGAAATGATCAAATAAGGGATGTTAGCTGAGGCGTATAGTATAACTATGGTTTCAAATTTTAAAAACTATAACTAATAAAATAAACATATATCATAAAAAAACATTTAAATGAATGAACACAAATTAACATAAATGAGCAGACAAAAATGAATGCCTTACCGAATGTTTACGAAGATAAACGAACGCAGCCTCTGTTCGTGTTCGTTTGTTTAACTTATCGAACGAAATTTCCTGTTCGTGTTTGTTCATTTACTAAAGAACGAACATAAACGAACTTCCCGCCGAACGACTCACGAACTGTTCGCTAAACGTTTGTTCGTTTAAAAGCCTAGTTCTACAAATTATTAGGTTTCAAATTCCTAACAAAATCAGCACGATATTTAAATAAATATATCCGATTTTGACGCAACTAAATGAGTTTGGTAGAGGTGAGTATAATACCTGTATCGTGGCTCAACACACAAAAAAAGATAATAATAATAATAATAATAATAATAATAATAATAATAATAATAATAATAATAATATACTTGTAAAATTACATGTACTATTTTCATATAAGTTCGATTTCTTTTGGTATCAGTTTATATAAATACCTTATTGGCGTGCGTGTGCAACACAATATGGGGTGATCATGTAATCCACATTTAAAAAAACATACAAAAACTCCATAATACGATACGATGCACGCACATGCTTTGAATTTTAATGAGAATGTTGCTTGCGTTTGTTTAACTATACACATTTTTTTCATCGACATACATAAAGTTGATTGTAACAATGTTAGATGCATTATTGTAATAAAGGAATGATATTTGCATAATTAAAGTCCGTTTAACATCAAAACAGACCTGAAAAATTAAACGTACCATTACATCGTCAAAATTCTTTTTATATTATAAAAAGTAATTAAAAAGTTAAACACCCATTCTAATGAATTAGTGGTGCCATTATAATATGGTTTAACACTATAATGCATTTTTATAGACCTACAAGGCATTGTCTTCAAAAAGTAATATATCCATAGCACCGTTTTCTTCTAGCTTATTATAGTTTTCACGCCACCTTTCTCTTTCACCACAACCCACCACCTCCCCCTTGATCGTTCCTCGGAAGCACGGAAACGCCTGGGAGGTAGCCTCCCGTCCCGGGGACTGCTAGGGGACGGAAACAGCACGGGGACGGCCGGGAAACGTCCCCGACAGGTAGGAAACGGCCAGGAAGCGTGCAGGAGAAGGGGATGGTGTATGGGGACGCGCAGGAAACGTTTCCTGTAAGTTTCCGGTCATAGTTATCGACTGAATAGCGTGAAAATAGCGGATTCCGACGACGACTTCTGGCCGGAAACTTGCAATTTCTGCCGGAAACTTGCTGGAAACTGTGAAGAAGAAGAGCGGCTGCTTTTTTGTTGCGTTTGAGCCTTTCTAGGGTTAAATAAGTTTACGGGTTTTAACATTTAACCCCTATATCTTTCATTAGGTTACTTTTAGTCATTAAAACTTGTAAAACTTACATAAAAAGTGTAAAATTAGTTTTTGTATTTTAACATTTAACCCCTCTATTTTCACTACCTTACATTAAATTAGGAAGAAATGAGATTTTTGAGCTTTACATCAATATATAACTATTTTGGGGTTTTGTGTTACATTATCTTTGATATATATTTATTTTTTATATGTTTTTATTCCCGTACCCGTCCCGTCTCTGCTTCTTGAATTTTTTAGTTTTGCCGTTTCCCGTACCCGTCCCCGTATCCGTACCCGTTCCCGTACCCGTCCCAGTGCATCAAGATCGTCTCCCTCTGGCGGCTTGCCTCCACTTCTCCATGTAATATGGTTTTGTTATTTTTTTAATCGATATTACATAATGTCGTTTTGCATATATGGAACTTGTAAAATTGTTTATTCTTATTAATTTTCTACCGTTAACTTTTTTTAAACCTTTAAGTTTAGATCTTTTGTCAACATTATCATAAAAGTTTTATTGAAAACGAAGTTATATTTAAAACAAGGTTTTTTTAATCATAAACAATTTTTGCATGTGCCTGGATTGATAACTTGGGCGGAATATAATTACTATGTTTGACTTCACGATAATGATAGCAGATATTTAGTTTTTTTCTTTAATTTTACGTTTATTGTTTTTTTCACTTGATTGGATAGGTAATGAAAAATATAGTTGTTACTTTGACTATGTGATGATGATTAAGAGTAGATATTTATTTTACAATTATGTTTAATATTGTAACGGCTTTTCCGCGTGTTTGGCGCCTTGGATTGGTAAGTTCAATGGTATAATTACACCTTTCAACTACCCGCTGCGAAGAAGATAGGTATACTTTTTTTACGAATACTATTTTTTTCCATTTATATATGTTTACGTTGATATGTATGTTAGTATACAGATTTCCAGATATTATCGTACGGTATGTTAGTGATATTGCAAATTTACATATAGTTGCATCACACGAGCCAATCCAAGTTATATAAATTTTGATTTTTGATGCCATATACAAAGTGCCTAATTTGGCAATACTCAATCTTAGTTATATATACATTACAAATTGTGCCCTGAGATTAAGGCTAACAGTTTGTTGTTCAAAAGGAGTAGATGATAACTTCGCTTTTTACCAACTAACTACACACCTACTAATTCTACTTCTAAATATACATTCATACATTGTTATCGCTTAGCTAGATATCCTTTGATACTACTTCGGTACAAGAAAGATAACTTAATTTCTCATTGCTCTTTTTACTTCTGTGTTAGGATCAGTCTAAATTCTTTGAAGGCTTTTGTTGAAATACACGCTTATTGGACTTGTCATTCATATGTGTGTTTATAAGCCCAAGTTATATTGTTATTGGGCTTCTGGTATTATATTGTTATGGGCTTATGATGTCTTATGATTGGGCTTAGTTATGTTTGGTTGTTATAAAGTTCTGTTAAGTTGTTATAACAGGTGGAAAGTGTGAGGGGTTTGATGGAACTTTCTAAGTGTGATCATCACGTGTTAAAGATTTGGATCTAAATGTAAATTATTTTGTGGGGCATATAAAAGGCTTTCAAAAGATGTGAGAGCTCATTCTCTCACACTCTCACTTTTCATACCCTCTATATTTGTTGTTGGTTAGGATTTGTTAGATTGTGCAATTTTGTTGAAAATCTTGTTTGTAGTCTCATGTCTGTAGAGAATGCTCCATGTATGGGGCTGACGCTTGCCCAATGTCGCCTCGTGAACGTCGGCCGTTACTATAACGGTCCTAAGGTAGCGAAATTCCTTGTCAAGTAAGTTCCGACCTGCACGAAAGGCGTAACGATCTGGGCACTATCTCAGAGAGAGGCTCGGTGAAATAGATATGTCTGTGAAGATGCGGACTACCTGCACCTGGACAGAAAGATCCTATGAAGCTTCACTGTTCCCTAGGATTGGCTTTGGGCCTTTCCTGCGCAGCTTAGGTGGAAGGCGATGAAGGCCTCCTTCCGGGGGGTCAGAGCCATCAGTGAGATACCACTCTGGAAGAGCTAGAATTCTAACCTTGTGTCATGATGATCATCAGTGAATGATCATCTATATTTCTTTTATACTTTGTATTGTTGATGATCTTACAGTTTGTAAGATCAGTTTGGGTATTTGGGGGTAAATCTTTGGGTTGGTTTTAATAAGATTTTGTCACCATTTTTGTCGCTAATTTTCTGTGTTTGTCTGACTGATCTTTATACCATAGTTTACAACATGGTATCAGAGCTATATAGCTCGTGTTCTTGATCGATCACTTTTTTTCTTCCGACGTGTTATTATATCTGATTTGTTTATTGTTATTTGTGGTTAGGGTTTCTGTTCTCGAAAACTTTGGTGGAGTTGTATGATTCAGATCTGCTTAGATCCAAATGTTGAAGACAAACCCTAAGTTAGGGAGATTATCGTACGGGAAAAAATCCTATGTTAGTGTATTGCAAATTTACATATTAGTTGCATCACACGAGCCAATCCAAGTTATATAAATTTTGATTTTTGATGCCATATCAAAGTGTAATTTGGCAATACTCAATTTGTTAATATACATTACAAATTGTGCCTGAGATTAAGGCTACAGTTTGTTGTTCAAAAGGAGTAGATGTAACTTCGCTTTTTACCATAAACTACACACCTACTAATTCTACTTCTAAATATACATTCTACATTGTTATCGCTTAGCTAGATATCCTTTGATTTCTACTTGGTACTAGAAAGATAAATTAATTTCTCATTGCTCTTTTTACTTCTGTGTTTAGGATCAGTCTAAATTCTTTGAAGGCTTTTGTTGAAATAAGCTTATAGGACTGTTATTCATTGTGTGTTTATAAGCCCAAGTTTATTGTTATTGGGCTTCTGGTATTATATGTGTTATGGGCTTATGATGTCTTATGATTGGGCTTAGTTATGTTTGGTTGTTATAAAGTTCTGTTAAGTTGTTATAACAGGTGGAGAAAGTGTGAGGGGTTGATGGACTTTCTAAGTGTGATCATCACGTTTAAAGATTTGGATTAAATGTAAATTATTTTGTGGGCATATAAAAGGCTTTCAACAGATGTGAGAGCTCATTTCTACACTCTCACTTTTCATACCCTCTTATAATTTGTTGTTGTTAGGATTTGTATGTATTGTGCAATTTTGTTGAAAATCTTGTTTGTAGTCTCATGTCTGTAGAGAATGCTCCATGTATGGGGCTGACGCTTGCCCAATGTCGCCTCGTGAACGTCGGCCGTTACTATAACGGTCCTAAGGTAGCGAAATTCCTTGTCAAGTAAGTTCCGACCTGCACGAAAGGCGTAACGATCTGGGCACTATCTCAGAGAGAGGCTCGGTGAAATAGATATGTCTGTGAAGATGCGGACTACCTGCACCTGGACAGAAAGATCCTATGAAGCTTCACTGTTCCCTAGGATTGGCTTTGGGCCTTTCCTGCGCAGCTTAGGTGGAAGGCGATGAAGGCCTCCTTCCGGGGGGTCAGAGCCATCAGTGAGATACCACTCTGGAAGAGCTAGAATTCTAACCTTGTGTCATGATGATCATCAGTGAATGATCATCTATATTTCTTTTATACTTTGTATTGTTGATGATCTTACAGTTTGTAAGATCAGTTTGGGTTTTTTGGGGGGGTAAATCTTTGGGTTGGTTTTAATAAGATTTTGTCACCATTTTTGTCGCTAATTTTCTGTGTTTGTCTGACTGATCTTTATACCATAGTTTACAACATGGTATCAGAGCTATATAGCTCGTGTTCTTGATCGATCACTTTTTTTCTTCCGACGTGTTATTATATCTGATTTGTTTATTGTTATTTGTGGTTAGGGTTTCTGTTCTCGAAAACTTTGGTGGAGTTGTATGATTCAGATCTGCTTAGATCCAAATGTTGAAGACAAACCCTAAGTTAGGGTTTGATATTCCTGGGGAGTATTTGCTCATATCTGTGTTGGTCTCTATAATCTTTGAAAATTACAGGGCAAACTGACCAGTCTGGTTTGCTTGGAGTTATACGTTTTTGTGAGATCTTTCTATCTCTTATCTGTTTACTTTCTTGTTATACTTGCATTGTGTCTAGGCATTACTGTTACCGGGGTAGTCGGACATGCCTTGATCGAGTCTCTAATTGTTGCATTGTTGTGATTATTGATTCTTGGTTTTATTATTCTTAGTATTTGGCTCCTGAGTAAAGGCTTGTCTAGGCACCACTAAGTGACGATCCTGGAATCTGGTCCCTAACTCAGCTTTGCCATAGGGTTTATCTTGTGTATCTGTCTTGATTGGTTATTGATTTTATACTATTGAGTTCCTTTGTATTGTTTGTTTGTGATTAATATGGGTGATACTGCTGGTCCTCCTGCTACTCTTATTAGTAAACTGGATATTGGAAACCCCCATACTTACATCCTAGTGATTCAAGTTCTTTGACCATAGTTAGTGTAAAGCTTAAAGGTACTGAAAATTATGTTGTTTGGTCAAGTGCAATAATATTGGCATTAGAAGCTAAGAATAAGTTTGGTTTTATTGATGGTAAATGTGAAAAACCTGATGATGATGATGTGTTGGTTGCCCAATTGGATAGATGTAACTCTGTGGTATTAACCTTGCTGTTAAATTATGTGTCTGAAGAATTGTTTATAGGGTAAGTCTTTTCCAAACTCGCTTCTAAAGTTTTGGCAGACTTAAAGGAAACATATGATAAGGTAGATGGTTCTGTTGTCTATGATTTATATAAAAGAATAAATTGCATTTAACAAAATGGTAGTTCTGTGGCTAAGTATTACAACAAGTTGACAACAATGTGGAAGCACTTTGATGCTATGGTGCATCTGCCTTCATGTTCTTGTCAAGCAGCTTCAACCTTAATAAAACTTATGTAGTTTCTTATGGATCTTGATAATGTTTATCAACCAGTAAGAACAAACTTATTGACAAGGGAACCATTTCCTTCAGTTAAAGCTGCTTATGCTTTGATTTCTAGAGAAGAGTCGCATAGACTCTCAAGTAGTGGATCAAAGGGTCAGTTTGTTTCAATTGTGTCTAAAACTAATCATCCTTTTGATTCTAGAAGGAGAAATTTTAGGGGACCTAATCCAAATTTAAAATGCACTAATTGTAATATGATAAGTCATACTGTTGATCATTGTTTTGAAATAATTGGTTACCCTCCTGGAATGAAAAAAGGATTGTAGGACAATCTGGTAAAAATAATAATGTGAATATTAAGTCTAGTGTGTCTGCTGGTCCTGTTAACAATGTTGTATCTGCTTTACCATTTACTCTTGAGCAGATATCAAAGTTGATTAGTCTGGTTGGTGATAAACCTAGGGTAGATCAGTTGAAGTCTAATATGGGAGGTGAGTCATCTTGTGTTCATAGTTTTGTTAGTTGTTATGGAAATGTGTTTTGATCATGACTATAATTGGACTGTTGATTCTGGTGCTAATCAGCACATGATTAAAAGTGATAAGGATATGATAAACTGTGTTAATGTCTTTGAATTTTGGTTTAAAAGTCAAGTCATCCAAATGGAACCAATGTTAGTGTGTTAAAAATTGGAGAATTAACATTAATTAATAATGTTGTGTTGAAAGATGTTTTCTATATTCCTGATTATAGTGTTGATCTTTTATCAGTGCACAAGTTAGCTAAAGATAACAATATTGATGTCTTCTTTAATGAGGATAATTGTATGTTACAAGATTTGAAATCAAAGAAAATCCTGGTGATTGGGAGGCAAGATAATGGACGTATTTTGTGAGTAGAAATGGTATTATGTGAATATGTGTTTTAACAGTGTTTTAAAGTCCAATATGTGGCACAGTAGGTTAGGCCACATTCTGATCAGGTTTTGTCTATTTTAAAAGGTAGCTTGGGGTTAATTCAATTGAGCATGGTCCTTGTGAGATTTCTCGTAGGTCCAAACAGGTTAGAGTTCCTTTCCCTTTGAGTGAAGATACATCTAAAAATGTTGGTGATCTAATTCACTTAGATTTGTGGGGTTCTTATAAAGTAACAAGTTATGAAGGGTACAAATATTTTTTTAACTGTTGTAGATGACTACTCTAGGCCTGTTGGTGTTATCTTCTTAAAAATAAAATGGAAGTTTTAGAAAACATAAAAGTGTTTTATGATTTAATTCTAACTCAGTTTTAAAGAAAAGTGAAAGTTTTTAGAAGTGACAATAGTACTGAGTTTGTAAATAACCAAATGAATACATTTTGTAAAATGAAAGGTATTATTCATCAAACTTCCTACTCATATACACCTTAGCAAAATGGTGTAGTTGAAATGAAACATAGGCATCTTTTAAATATAGCTAGAGCCTTGATGTTCCAAGGGGGTCTGCCACTGAGATTTTGGAGTGATTATGTGCTAACTGTAGATTATTTAATTAACAGGCTGCCATCTTCTGTGTTAGTTGGAAAGAGTCCCTATGAACTTAAGTTTGGAATTAAATCCTCCCTGTCTTATCTAAGAAACTTTGGGTGTTTGTGTTTTAGTATTGTATTAAATGAACCTGATATTTGCTTATCATGTTGATAAGTGTGTTTTGATTGGATATTTAAATGTAAAGAAGGGGTATAAATTGTGGAGTTTAGATGAGATGAAGGTTTTCTTTTCAAGAGATGTTAAGTTCAATGAACATGTTTACCGTTTTAAATCTAATCTGATTAACGATAAAGTGGTGTTTGATAAAAATTTAAATCTGTTTTTTTATCAGTATGAGGCATGTGCACCTGAAGTTTCTTTTACTCCCAATGATGAAGAGGGTATTGTAGGATCTCATGACACTGTCAGTGATGATCATCAACCAGGTTCCTCTATATCTGCCACTCCTAAATCAGTTGAGTGAGGTCATAACTTAGAGTCTAGTGTAGAAAGTAGTGATAGAAGGGAGTCTGGCAGAGCAGAGGACACTATAGTGTCAGATGCTGAGATCAACCCATCTGAGGGGACCCTTGTTGGTCTTAGAAGATCTTCTAGGAATACATCTGTTCCTAAAAAATTCAAGATTTTGTGTTGAATAATAATGTTAAGTATGAAATCGAGAAGGTTGTGAGTTATGCATGTTTACTTGTGATAATGTCTCATTTATTAGTAGTTTGAACAAGTTTGTTGAACCACGTACTTATACTGAAGCTTCAAAAGACCCTAAATGGGTAGAAGCTATGAGTTTAGAAATGGAAGCATAACATAGGAATAAAACTTGGGAGTTAGTTGATTTACTAGTATAGAAAGCCTATAGGGTGTTTACAAAGTTAAGGATAAAGCTAATGGGGAAATTGAGAGGATAAGGCTCGTTTAGTTACTAAAGGGTTCAACCAAGAGAAGGGTTAGATTTTGGTGAGACTTTCTCACTCGTGGTTAAAATGGTCACAGTTAGATGTGTATTGAGTCTTGCTGTCCACAATGGTTGGACTTTGTTTCAATATGGTTCTATTTCTGAGGATGTGTATATGTCTCTTCCTGAAGGCTATTATTCTAAACATAAAACCAAAGTTTGGAAACTTATCAAATCTTTTGTATGGTTCAAAACAGGCACTAGGAAGTGGAATGAAAAATTAACTGATGTTCTGATTAGTGTGGGCTTTGTCCAAAGTTCATGTGATCATTGTTTGTATATCCTGTCAAGTCTTTTGTGTTATTGTTTTTTGTTGGTCTATGTTGATGATATTGTAGTGACTAGTAATAATGAAACTGGAATTGCTAAGGTTAAATAATTATTTAGTAAAATTTTCAAATTAAGGATTTAGGAATCCTTAAATATTTTTTTGGTTTTGAAGTGTTGTATGATAAGTCAGGTTTGTGTCTGAATCAAAGAAAGTATTGTCTTGAACTGTTGTCTGAATTTGGCTATCTTGGTTGTAAACCTGTTAGTACACCCATTGAGTTAAGTCATGTTATTAAATAATAAGACTGAAAGTAATAAAGAAGAGTTAGTTGACATTACAAATTATCAAAAGTTGATTGGAAAGTTGATTTATTTGTCTCTAACCAGTCCTGATATTAGCTATTCGGTTCAATATTTGAGTCAGTTTATGCATAAACGCACTGTTGTTCATCTCAAAGTTGCTTTGAGGTTGTTAAGGTAATTGAAACTTTGTCCAGGTAGGGTCTTATGTTCAAGAAGAGTAATGTGTTTGAATTAACATGCTTTGCTGATTCCGATTGGGCTAAATGTTTAGCTACTAGAAAATCTATTACTGGTTTTTGTTTCTTTTGGTGGAAATCTTATTTCCTGGAAAAGTAAAAAATAGAGCACATTTCTAGGTCTACTGGAGAGGCTGAATATAGAGCCATGTGCTCTGCTACTTGTGAACTTGTTTGGATTGTAAATGTTCTTAATGAGTTAAATGTGCGTTATGATTTACCAATTAAGTTGTTTTGTGATAGTAGTGTTGCTATTTCTATAGCAGCAAATCTAGTGTTTCATGAACGTATAAAACACTTTGAAATTGACTTGTAGTTTTTAAGGGAAAAGGTTTCATCTGGGTTCATAAAAACTTAGAAGGTTTCTGAGAATCAACTTGCTGATCTGTTTACCAAAGGGTTGAGTGGCACTTAAACATGACATATTTTGTGAGAAACTAGGTTTGAAAATTTTGTTTAAGACATATGAATTAAGGAGGGATGTTGAAATACAGGCTTATTGGACTTGTCATTCATATGTGTGTTTATAAGCCCAGGTTATATTGTTATTGGGCTTATGATGTCGTATGATTGGGCTCATTATTATGTTTGTTAAGTTGTTATAACAGGTGGAAAGTGTGAGGGGCTTGGTGGAACTTTCTAGGGACTGCGATCATCACGTGTTAAAGATTTGGACCTGGATGTAAATTATTTTGTGGAGCATATAAAGGCTTTAGACAGATACGAGAGCTCATTCTCTCACACACTCTCACTTTTCATATCCTTTGTATTCGTTGTTGGTTAGGGCTTGTTAGATCGTGCAATTTTGTTGAAGATCTTATTTGTAGTATCATCTGTGTAAAGATGATCTTGTATTGTTGATAATCATCAGTGGATGACCATCTATATTTCTTTTGTACTTTGTATTGTTGATGATCTTACAATTTGTAAGATCAGATTGGGTATTCGGGCAATAAATCTTTGGGTTGGTTTTAATAAGATTTTGTTACCGTTTTTGTCACTATTTCTCCGTGTTTGTGTGATTGATCTTTATACTACAGTTTACAATAGCTTTGTTAATCCTTAGAAAAGTAATCTAGCTATGCTTTAGCATTTAGCAAAGATGCACAAATATGATTTCTAGTCTAAATGTTCGAGTTGAAATCGGGTCGTTCAAAGAAACTGAAAACACGGTTTTTGGTGGAACCGCTTGGGGTTTGAGTCCGGTTGATAAAGAGGAAATGATTGGATGTAGGGCTGCAAATGAACCAAATGTTCAGCGAACAGTTCGTGAACTGTTGGGCATGAAGTTCCTTTGTGTTCGTTCGTTTATTAAACAAACGAACACGAACAAGGAATTTCGTCCGTTTAGTTTAATGAGCAAACATGAACAGTCTGTGTTCGTTCATTTATGTTCATGAACGTTCGTACGTGTTCGTTTATGATATTTCATTAGTGTTTTTAGCATGGGCGGCCTTGGGGGTGGGCGGGGAGGACCACCGGCCAGGGACCGATATTTTGAGGGGTACGTTATTTTATGAAAAACACGATATGTATATGTAAAATATCAATATTAATAGGGTATACCCATACAAACCACCAACATAGGCTCACTTGCAATACTATTCTTATGGTTTAGATTGTTATTAGCCCATTGGCATTAGATCTATACCTTAGTGAACCCAATACTCAATTTCGTTAAGGCTAAGGGCACGTTTTTGCGAGCTCGAACAGGGAACACGAAATCTCAGGGCCGGCTCTGCTTTTTAGCTTCTATATTTAATTTAAATACTGCAAAATTCTGATAAATAAAATATTTTATAAGTATCAGTGTATTATATAATATTTGTATGAACGTTTGTTTGTGTTCGTGTTCATGAAGATTGGTTTGTGTTTATCAACGTCCTTTTTCATTTATCGTCTAAAATTAACAAACAAACAAAAACAAAAACAAAAACTAAATTATTTATTTTCTTAACAAACAAACACATTCAGAAAATTCTGATTTGTAGATTTCAAAATCGGAATCAGTTTCCAACCCAGCTATTTTGATCAAATAACTCCTCAGTCCTCCCTAACAAATGCGACCAGGTCAACGTCACGTGTGGTCCACGCTCCTCTGACGCAAGTGAGAATCTTAAAAGGAATAAATCTATAGCCCCACCAAGACATTTCCTACCAAACACAGAAAATGCAAAATGCCAAAGCTTCATCTCCTTCTTACTTTCTTCTTCTTCTTCTTCTTCACACACCACTCTCTCCTCTCTCTCTCTCTCTAAAACTCATCCCATCAAATGGAAACTTATTCATCCATACCCACACACCCCCCACATCCCCACCCTTCACCACCTCCCACCCCCATCCCACGACCGGACCCGACCCACCCATACTCAACCACCTACGTTCAGGCCGACACAACATCCTTCAAAAACATTGTCCAAATGCTAACCGGACCCTCCGAAACCGCCAAACACGCCGCTGCCGCCCGACCCGATGCCTCGACCCGAAACCCGATTCCCCCCGTCAAAACGGGTCAAAACAAAAAACCCTCTAAATTATACGAACGGAGAAACAGTATGAAGAATTTCAAGATCAGCCCATTAGTACCCGAGTTTGCAAACGGGTTCGGGTTCGGGTTCTCCGACTCTTCCCGGAGACCCGGCACGCCGGAGATTCTCTCGCCGGGAATTCTGAATTTTCCGGCGTTGGTTATTAGTCCGGTGACGCCACTTATTCCGGATTTTTTAACCGGTCTCCGGTAACCGGAGATAGTTCAAATTTGAACGTGGAAGCGGAAGATAAAGCGATTGCGAAAAAACGTTTTTATTTGCATCCGTCGCCGGCGAGTACTCCTGGAAGAGATTCGGAGCCCCGACTTTTGCCGTTGTTTCCGGTGACGTCACCTAGGGTTTCAGGTTCTTCTTGAGTAATGAGGTTTTTTTTTAATTTAATTTTTGATGCGACAATTTTATTTTAGTTGAAGTTTGTTGGTCAAGGTTGGTCAAAATTGGATGAAGGGGTAATATTGTAAGATGATAGACCAAAGGTAGAATTGACCAACCATGAAAAAGTACAGGTTCAATGCACCATGTACAAGTTATTATTGTAGTGTTTTCTCAACTGTCAAGACAAATGACATTGCACCCTTATAAAGATTTTTTTGCTCCCTTCATTGTATAAGTTTGTGTCATTTTGTTAATTTGAAGTTGTGGGTACAAAATGTGTGGTTTTATTATTACGTGCATTGTATTTTGTGGTTGTGACAAATTTGATAAGTTTACTATCCAAACATGATTATGTTTTAGTCGTCGGCAAATACGTGACAGATTTCAATTCCGTTGAGTTGGGTATAGAAATCATGTAGTGGGTACATCTTTTCAACATATCTAAACATACTGACTTGCTTTTTGACCTGAAAACACATAAAGGAGACCAAAGCATGATGAATAAAGTATTGAGAAAGTAAAATGGTAGGGGAAAGTGGGAGATTGTGATAATGAAAGACAAGAAAGAAGTGGTGCAAGTCACGAGTGATTGACATGGACCATACGACTCATTTTGGTGAGATGTGGTCCTTTGAATTAAGAAAGCAAGTTATTTTGCAAATTCATATAAAATTTTATGAAAAAAAAAAGTTTTACTTTATTCCTGTATCAAAATTTTTCTCGTCATTAATCATTTTAATTAATATGTAAAGTGAAAATAATTAGAGTTTAGGTGAATAGATAGACAACTATGATTTGTGTAGATCATTGTCTTATGACAGCGGGCGAGCATGACTTAGCTCGGCTCGTCCCTATTCACTCCGCTCATGGCTGGAGTTATTTTTTTTTCTATTTTGCTTTTTACCTTAATTTGTAATTATATTTTTATTACCATATCATGCTTCGATACAAACCTTTCCTTCTACCTTTTCCCCTTATTTATTTTTATCCATTCACCTACCCAACAAACCATGTTTCCTAGTTTCAAATGTCCAATCTCAAAGCCTCCTTGTCTATATGACAATAATAACTATACTTATACAGTTGGGATTGGTGTTCTCAGAAAATCTTTTCAACTGCTTTGACAACTATGGTCGGGAGAAGCCACTAGCTATGGTTGGAATTGGTGGTCTCGAAACGAGGCATTAGAACTAATTCCAACTAACCATACCAAGTAGGCATAGCCACTTCCTCCATGGTAGGCGGGGTTGATAATAGCGGCAGCGGATACAAGTCGAAGATGGTGGAAACTATTAGAACGTTGTTGTAAAAGGAGCTTAATTTATATATTTTATTTTATAATATAAAACATGTATTATTTCGTATGTATACCAATTTATAATTATTATTTTAAATTAAATTTGATCCCCTCTTGTTACGATTAGTAATATATGTATTAGTTACAATTAAACATGGAAAAAAGGAATTAAAGATGGAGAAAAACCCGGTTGTAATAGGACTTGAACTTGCAACCAAAACTTTGTAGTTCACAAGTGTAACTACTTGGGTCGCACACTGAGATCATTGTATATTTACTAGTGGGATGCCCGCATGATGCAGCGGGAAACACAACACTTAGATTGGTGTTTTTAAGGGTGTTCACGGAGCGGTTTGGTTTTGAGCCATAACGATAACTAAACTTTGGGTTAAGGTAGCATTGTACTTACTTTCCGTTAATTTATTAGTCATTTCGTTAAATGTAAAATAAGAAAGTGAAGCACCAACGTGATATGCAAAGGATTAGTCTCAACTTAACATGTTTCAACAAGAAAATGTTGATCAGTTCTCTTAATATATAATAGAAAACATGTAAATAATATTTGTTATGGCATTCAGGCCAGCAGATAATTAAATGATTGATGCAAACATCGATGTAGACATGATTGTCAACTTCATCTGGTTCCTGTTTAGGATGTATGTTACTGATGGTGATTACGAATTTTAGGGTTAGGAATTCGTGAGTGGAGAGAGAGGAGGTCGAATATGAGTGATGTTATGATAATTGTCTAACCTAAAACCGTCTCTAGTTATCTCTTTTAATACACTCAAGGGGAAACCTCCATTAGTTAATAAGGGTAAATCGGTCCATCAACAATTACCATCTAATATTAATAAGGTATAAACAATAATGATGGCTATTTGATTAAATACATAATATATATTTAACCTTACATTCTCTCACTTACCCAATAATCGTTTACTATGAGCATTAGATAAGTCTGATAAGAAGTTAATACTCATTTTAGCATTAAACCAAGAATCGTAGCAGAGAAATACAGCCGTTGAGTAATGATTCAACTCAGGACCCCTATTAGTCATACTATTGCCTCAATTTAAAACCTAACACTTAAGTAAGCCCTTTAAACATTTGATTTGTATTTAATTTGTCTACATGTCATTACGCTAGAAAAACATATCTTAGAGACATACAAAATCGAAATTGAGGAAATTTCATTAACTAAAACATAAGTAAGTACAATATGCGATTAAATAAGGTCTTTAGTAAATCCCATATTCGAAACATGTTCTTCAAAAACTTTGGGTGGGAGACCTTTAGTCATCGGATCCGCAAGCATATTTTTAGTACTTATATACTCAATACAAAGATTAGTTTCCTCAACTCGCTCACGTACGAGCAAGTACTTTGTATCGAGATATAAACCAGCTCCAGTCGAGTAGTAATTGTTTGAGAAACTAACGGCGGCTAAGTTATCATAGTAAAGCTTCAATGGTTTAGAAATGGAATTAACTATTTTGAGTCCAGTGATCATAGTCTTAAGCAACATTCCATGCAGGTTGCATGATAAACAGCAATGTATTGTTCCATCATTGTGGAAGTTGTGGATAACTATTGTTTATGACTCTTCCATGATATAAGCCTGCCTTGTAGATATCAAAATACTTTTTTAGCTGCTCCCTAGTAATCTAGGCCAGGATTAGTTTGATAACAGATTCCAGTAATTTAAGCGACATATGGCGAGTACAGACTTGAGCATACATCAGGCTCTTGACAACTGACGCATAAGGTACCTGGCTCATTTTCCTTTTCAACCTATGTTGTCGGACATTGGAATTAACCAGAAACGTTTCCCTTAATACTTGAGCGGCTGAGAGTTTGCACTTTTGCATGTCGTAGCGTGTAAGGACATGATCTATGTAGGCCCTTTAAGATAATCTTAAGATCCCTTTGTGTCTTTTCGATGAATTTCGATGCCAATAACGTAAGAAGCATCTCAAGATCCTTCATGTCAAAGTTATGCGAGAGTAACCGCTTCGACTCATGCAACATGTCTAAACTGTTACTTTCAAATTAAATATCATCTATGTAAATGATAAGTATAGTAAAGTTGCTCCCACTCATTTTGAGATAGGTGCATTGATCCACTTGATTCTTTACAAAACCTTGTTTCTTCGTAATTTCATCAAACTTGAGATACCATTGACTTGATGCTTGTTTTAACCCTTATATGGATTTCTTCAACTTACAAACTAGATGTTTTTTACCTTTAGGTTTTGAAACCGTCAGGTTGTTTCATGTACACGTCTTCGTCAAAGTCTCCGTTAAGGAAAGCGGTTTTAACGTCCATCCGATGCAGCTCTAAATCAAAATGAGCTACTAGGGTCGTAACGATCCTTATTGTATCTTTACGAGATACAGGTGAAAAGGTCTCTTGATAATCAATTCACTCTTTTTTGAGTGTAGCCCTTTGCAATGAATCTCATTTTTTAGCGTTCAATGTTCCCATTCGAATCCTGTTTTGTTTTGAATACCTATTTACATCCAACGAGTTTGACAGCATTTGGTAATTCTACTAAATCCCAAATGTCATTTTTCTTCATGGATTAAAGTTCACTATTCATTGCTTTATTCCATTTAGAAGACTGATCACTTTTAATGGCTTCATTATAAGAGATAGGATCATTGAGCTATCCGACATCCATTTCAGCTTCAGTCAGGTAGGTAACACCACCATCCCAATTAGTAGGCCTTCTGGGCCTAGATGACCTCTTAAGTTATGATCAGGTTTAATGTTGTCTTGGTTTTAAGCATTTGATGTGCCTTCGTTATGAGAGATAATAGGTTCTGATTGAGGAGGTGGATTTATAGTTGGTTTAGTGACATCAGGTGCAATTGTTGTATTAGGTACAAGAGGAGTAAACAGAGTTATGGTAAGCAATGCATCTCTCCCCCATGTATTGTACTTCTTGCAATTCTTCGTAAGGGTTGGTATTGTTCCCACTGACCTTAAAATCTTCTAGGAATATGACACGTTTGGTTTCTACAATACGAGTGATTGGGAAAGACAATAGAAATGATAACCCTTTGAATGATTAGGATACATGATAAAGAAACAGGTAACTATTTTAGGGTCAAGTTTCCTTAGGAAAGAATTGTAAAGTTTTGCTTCAGCAATGCAGCCCCATACTTTCATATATTTAAGACTCGGTTTCCTTCCTGTCCAAAGTTCATAAGGAGTTTTAGGGACAAACTTAGAAGGAACTCTATTAAGTATATGAACAACTGCTTTAATGCTTCAGTCCAGATGAATAAAGGTAAATTAGTGTTGACTAACATACTACACACAATATCCATTAGGGTACGGTTTCATTGAGCAACAAAACTGCATAGCTGAGGAATACTTGGCATGGTGTATTGGTTCACAATCCCCTGGCCCTTATAAAACTCATAAAATGGACAAGGAGCTTGACCCACAGTATGTCTTCCATAACATTTTCACCTCTATCTGATCTCACAACCTTAATTTGACGATCTAGTTGTATTCCAACTTCAGCTTTATAATCTTTAAAGTTGTAAATGATTCAGATTTTTCCTTATATTGTTATTTATGAAGTTAATTAAAAACGCATGTCATCCCCTCTTAACAATATCTCGCCTCAAACGACACCCCTCATTTCAAACAACACTACACTTGTAAACGACATAGCCCATCCTAAATGACTTTGATCCAAACGATATTCCCATCTCCCAATCGACATCCTCACTTCAAATGATACCCTTCATTCAAACGACTTGGACTTGTAAAGAACATCAACCCAAAGGATACTAGCCCACCTCCTAAACGAGATCACCATTCATTCCAAACGATACCACCTTCAGACCAAATGACATCATCAAATTCCAAACAACATGGACATGTAACGTCATCTTCGCGATTACCCAACCCGATTCCATTCAAACTCATTCAATTCTTAACCTTTTGACCCCATTTCAGTTACAAACGATTTGTATTCATGGAGGTTAATTCCATATCATTATATCAGATTTTAACACTCCATAACTAACTTTTATGGTCTTAATTAATTCCACCAATAAAGACTTAAAGAAACAAAAAGGTGTATGCAAATTCGTCAATCTAAACACACAAAATCAGTTCCAAACGACATCTTGCTAAATTTCTCACAAATCCCCACTCTCAGTTTTAGTTAACACCCGTTCTAATTCATGGATTAAAGCAAGGAACAAAGCTAGAGCTTGAAACTTGTTCTAACGAATTCTCCCCCATTTCTTAACCAATCCAGGTGATACTTGAGCCTAACTTTATTAATTATTCATACTCTACAAACCCTTATATCCATAGATTGGCATAGTGTTGGGCTTGGAGCTTAAAGGTTTATTCATTTATATTGTATTTTGGGCTTTTGGGTTAGTTTGGGCTTCCTAGTGCCAAGTGGGCCTAGGTTTGTATATTTGGGCTTTGTCATGTCTATAAATAGAGAGGTTAGGGCACTTGTTAGGGGTTAGAGAGTTGATTACAAAAACTTGTATCTGACATCCTCTGGTGTATGCAAGTTATTCAAGCTGTTCTTCATCCTGATCATTATTTCCGCAATTGATTAGGATAGCGATACCTGTTTGATCCGTTACACGGGACTTACAATTGGTATCAGAGCATCCTGTTCTAATACAGGCTCCGGGTATTGTTGTTTGAAGAAGTTTTTGAAGTTTATTGCTGCTGTTTGGGTCGATTTCTGACATTCCGGATCATTGTTCATCGACGAGGGTTACTGTTTTGAAGAACTCGAAGAAGCTCTGCGGATTTCGGATTTGACACTGTTCCAGATCCCGAAGAACACGAAGAAGGTCTTCATAATTCGGATTTGATACTGTTCCGGATTCCGAAGAACACGAAGGAGATTGTCTATTCCGGATTGATCCCCGACTGTTGCTTTATTCCGGATTGCGATCCGAGTTACTATTGCTATTTTGAATTCCTTGAATTCCGGAATACGGTTACATAAAAGGCGGAGTAACTGTTCCGGATTTATAGGAGATAAGTCAGGCATTTCGAATTCTTCGTTCCGGATTCTTGATTTTGGATTTCATTTCTGAGGTGATTATTTCGGATCTGCATTACGGACTTTATTCCGGATCTGCTTTTCGGCTTTCTATTTCGGATTTCTTCTCGGATTTCTTATCGATTTTGTCATTTCGGATCCTCAAATCGGATTCTTAAATCCGGATTCTTCACTCTGGATTCCTAATTCCGGATATTTCATCCAGTTTGACCATCGTTGACTTCCGGATTGCTAAACCTTCCGAGTTGACCATATTGACTGCAGAATTGACTGTTTCGGATTGGGCACTGTTCATCAGAATCACGTAAATTAATTAAACTTTAAATCAAATTTGGTAAATTTTAATTAATTTAATGGCTGGATTCATGACCGCACAGGACCTGACCAATGCTATACTGGCAGCCCTGCAATCGCAAACTTTAGCTCTCCACCAAGAGCTGGATCAGGTGATTGGCACTTCCACCAAAGTGTCGCGTTTGTTATACGGTGATGAATATTATGAGTGGAAGTTCCGCTTCGAACAGTATTGCAAGGCAAAGGAGTCCGGCGTGTGGAGATGCATCATGAATGGTCCAAGAACCATAGTGTATTGCACAGAGCAAGATCCCGAAACAAAAATTCCCAAGCCTATGCACTTATGGACTCCAGAGGACGTCAAAATCATAGAGGAAGATGAGAAGGCTTCTGCAACACTAACCATGGCTCTAGGACCCGATATCTCTATCACGGTCAGGACCTGTAAAAATGCTAAAGAGGTTTGGAGTGAGTTGCAAAATCTCTACGAAGGGAACACTAACATGAAAGCAAGTAGAGTGAACCAGCTGAATCAGCAATCAGCTCATTCAATCACATATATGGGGAAACCATCACGAATCAGATACGCCGCTATGTCAAATTGGTTTCCAAGATGATTTCAGCTGAGGTCACCCTCACCAACAGCGCCATGAACCCACAGTTGTTGAATTCACTGCCCAAAAGTTGGGATGCAGACGTGGGCATGATAAAAAAGACAAAGAACCTGAACGACGTCACTCTCACTGAGATGATAGCTACTATCAAATCATGTGAAATTGATAACAAACAAAGGGAGATCAATCATCAGAGTAGTCTGATGGCCGCAGGGATGGCAGGTCAGAACACAGCGTTAATGTCACAGAATCTCGTCTATAGTCCTCTGCAAGGAACTGCACAAGCACCAGGTGGATCAAATGTGGTGTACAGTCCTGTTGTCAAGCCTCAAAACACTCAGTATGTGTATGGGTATCAATCTCCAAATCCTACGACGGTCTCAGCGGCTCAAGTCCATACACAGTTCCATGCTCAGTATCCTAATGTGGTTTTCAGTCCTGCAACTCCTCAAACCGTGCAACAAGGCGTTATTCCTCAAACGGGCGCACCTGTCCCTGGCTCTGCACATCCCGCTCCCAACTCTGCATATCTCACTAAGGAGAACAAAGAGAAGCTGGCGATTGCTGCATCTATGATCAAGAGCTTGAACGCCTTTCTGGTAGGCGATCTGATCCCTCCATCTATTTTGCCAACAGAAGTTGATCAAATCATGGAGGAAGACCTGGATGAGATCGATGTCTCCTCGAACTTAGCAATGGCTGCTTTTCGGGTCAACAAATTTCAGAAGAAGTATGGAAGGCAACCTTTGTCCAACCTGAAGACTGGTCTCACAAAGGACAAACTCAGGTGCTACCGATGTCAACCAGGCCATTTCGCTAGGGAATGCAAGAAGCCACCATCAGGGTATGTATCATCCAGGGTCGCCGACATACAGAGTAGTGACAGACAGTTGGTTCTCGTCTCTCCTTCCAAGTCAACTACGAGTCCATCTGGCAGCTCAGGCGGGAAGTCTACAGCACTTGTGGCCCAACAGCATGAGGGCTTCAACTGGGCAGATGCTGCAGCTCAAATGGAAACCTTGAATCTATCCAAGAACAGCAACCACTGCATGATGGCGCAGACAACTGAGACACTCGATCTTTCGGGAACGGTAAATCGAATACTTTGTTCTGATAGTTGTCGTTTTAAATTATCCCAAATGCGTGCCCACAATTCAACTCTTGTGGCTGAATATCAACAAGCTGCGTCACAGAACATCGCCCTTAAACATAAGAACAAGCTTCTTATGGAGAAGGTCGAAGCGCAGAAACAAGATGTGGCTTAGCTAAAGCTAGACTTGAACCAACAGCAATGTTGGGTCTACGACTACAAGCTAAAATTAGCTGAAAAGGACGTAGAACTTCAAGCAGCCTTAGCTAAGCTGAATTCCTTGACAGGGAAGCTTCACGAAAATGAAATAAATATTAAGAAATTTGAAACTTCCAGCAAATTAGTCAAGGACTTATGTGACCTCCAGCTTAATTATCAAAAGAATTTCACTAAGGGTCTTGGGTACAATAGAGCACTCCACCATATAATCATAACTACACTAGAATGCCTGAAACTGAGGAAGAAACCAAAAATGCTGAAAAAATGATGTATGGTAAACCGTCAGATTATTTATCTAAATCATTAACGCCCTATTATCCTAAGTTCTCCAAACCCACTGAACTCAAGAAGGATGATGTGTTTGTGGCTCTACATCATCTCCTAGTGAAACTAGTATTCATCCATCTGAGAGTACGGTGGAATTGGAGACAGAAGTGCCTGAGGCAGAACCCTCCACATCCTCTACAAAACTTAATGAAAAGGAATCTTCTGATGCTCAAACTAAATGTGTGAACAATACTAATGTGTCTAATTCATGTGCAGAATAAATTTTAGTTGAGGACATCACACATGATGATGAGGAAGAATGTCTAAATATACATTCAGACAATTCTTGCTTTTTATAAACATGCCTTTGACATTTTAGATCACTTTCTTGCTGAACAATTTACATGCTCAAACAGTGTTGGTTGTGTTGAACATTTAGACAGTTTAAATTCTGATACTGGTGTTTTGAATGATGATAATAGATGTAACAATTTATGTGATGAGAAAATGAATTTAGCTGTGGATCTACATCAACAGATGACTCGGACTCATGAGCTTCAGCTGAGGATACCGAATGTTCATCTTCAGCTGAGGATAGCGAAAGTTCATCTTCAGCAGAGGATATCAAATGTTCACCTTCAGAGGCCGCATCTTTTGATGCATCTCATAGGAATGACAGTGTTAACGATGACCAAATAACTGTTTCTGTCAATGTTAATGATGACATTATTCTAGAAGATTTGGGCGACCTAATACAAGGGACTGATTCGGAAATGAAAGCAGATGAACACAAATCTAAAATTGATTCAACTGCAACAGTTAAATCTGATAGTGAATTGGAATCTAAAATCTCTCTAAATTGCGAAGTTCCATCATCATCTGCTAAAATTTCTGAACATGAGGTTCCTGTAGAGTCACTCGTGTCCTCTACAAAATCTGTCTCAAAATGTGATTTGAAGAATAAGCCTAAAAAGAAAAGAACACGTAGATCTAAAAAGAAGAAAACCAAAGAAACGTCTTCAAACAATGCAAAGGCAACCGCTGAGTCATCTCGTCAAACTGAGGAATTAACTCAGCAGTCGCCCGTTTCATCTGTTTTGAAACAATCTTCATGTTCAAATCCTGTAATTCAAATCACAAATCTAACAAGTGTGTTGATGGTTGTGCGTAGGATACCGCCAAGCCAAAGACCGTGCAACAGCCGTCAGTAAACGCCAGCAAGAAATTGACCGACAAATTGCCCAGAATTTCCCAAGCTGAACGGACTGTTTTCTTCCAGAAGAGGTAGACCTGTTTCAACTGTGGATCTCCCGGGCACATTGCTCGAAACTGTCAAAGGACCTTTACCTCTTTCCACACTTTATACTCAAGACATCAGAAGGCTATGCCTAATCGCCAATATAAGGCTCGATTTGTGGCTAAGTCGTCTGATCAAGACTGGAACTTGGCCAAGAAACAGAATGTTAACCCCTTGAGACCTTCGGTTTCCAAGAATCCCTCTAGCACTCCTAGGAATGTGCAGAGGTCTGATTCGGTGACCTGGAGGCCTAAGTTAGTGGTCAAGACTCAGTCTACTAACCCCTTGTCTAGTAAATCAAAAGCATCATCAACCTCATCCTCAACTAATTTGATCTTTCGTGAGGTTCGCGTGTCTAACTAAACCTGTTGAAATGTGCAGGAACAGCTCTGGCATGCTCTTGTTTGATTATGGTATATTGACAGCGGCTGTTCCAGGCACATGATAGGAGACATCTCGCAGTTGAATGACATTCAGTTTTTCGATGGCAGGTTGTCTCCTTCGCACGATGAGAGGAACTGTTTGCAATGGAGCTCTGAGTTTTAAAAATGTCAACTATGTACCAGAATTGAAGCACAGTCTGTTGAGTGTGTCTCAACTCTGCGACAATCATCTGGATGTTCTCTTCACAAAGAAAGGATGTTATGTGCTCAAACCAGGCTTAATCATTCCAGATGATTGGATTATTCTGAAAGCTGCAAGAAAGGAAACGCCTACGTCATCGATATGAACCAAGCTCCTTCTGGCAAGCTCACATGCCTTTTTTCTTCGACAGCCGAACATGACGCCATGCTATGGCATTGCAGACTGGGTCACATCAACATGAAGAATTTAAATCGTATCGCTAAAGGTGGTTTGGTCAGAGACCTACCAGTTCGTGACTTCATGCAGATCGAAAAATGTGAATCATGTGCTCGTGGGAAGCAACACCGTCAGCCGCATAAAACCAAAGCCATACCCTCCACTTCTTAGGTCTTAGAACTGCTCCACATGGATCTCTTCGGTCCAACAGACATTCGCAACATTGGAGGGAAGGCTTACTGTCTGGTTATTATTGATGACTACTCTCGTTTCACCTAGGTTTTCTTTCTTACACATAAAAGTGAAACCGCAGAGATAGTGAAACAATTTGTCACGCTTATGGAAAACAAGACAGATTCGAAGGTAAAGGCTATTCGGTGTGACAATGGGACAGAGTTTAAGAATCTTACCTTAAACTCTTTCTGCTCCTCCAAAGGAATTGACAGACAGTTCAGTGCAGCCAGAACCCCACAGCAAAACAGGGTTGCCGAACGTAAAAATCGCACACTCATCGAGGCAGCACGAACTATGTTTGTTAAATCCGAGCTACCTCTCATCTTCTGGGCCGAATCAATCAACACTGCATGCTACATTCAGAATCATGCCCTGATCAACAAACGCCACATGAAGACTCCATACGAAGTGGTTGAAGGTCGCAAACCTTCGGTCAAGCATTTCCGCAAATTTGGATGTCCTTGTGTCCTCCTGCTCATGGATGCTAAAGGAAAGTTCGAAGCACGCGGAGATCCTTGTATTTTTGTTGGTTATTAAAAAATACGACATATCGCGTTTATAACAAGATCAAGAAGATGGCGGTGGAAACCTACAATGTGGGTTGGTTGGAGGAAAATCCCAAGGACAAACGCATTGGTCCTGATTGGTTGTATGACTACTCTACCTTATTTAATCATTTTGATGTGTCTTCTAATATTTCTACAGGAGATCGTTCGACATCTTTCCCTCCGACGGTGCCCATTCCTTCCGACGATGACGCTGACGCGCCACACTAAATGACACACTAAAGCAGCTAAGTGTAGATCCTCCTGGATTCAATGACACTGTCTCACCATCCTCCACTGCTTCACCCTCTCAAGCCCCATCCATCTCTTCGCCTGTTCAGCCTACACTTAGTGAGGATGTAGTTTCTCCTCCAGAGCCACCTACGGGGAAGAAGGACTTCCTCCTGATGTTTTGGGCTCCTCATTGTTTCCCGAGCCTACTCCCCTTGATTGTGCGGTGGATTCTTCACCACACACCCCTACATGTGCCTTGGTTGAGGGGGAGGCATCTGGAGTTGCTTCAGCTAGTGTCACCAACTTGCCAACCGATGTTTTGGTACCTGCTACACCAATACCACAACGTTTACAGCGTGATCATCCCATTGAAAATATCATTGGTCCTGTAAACGCAGCCGTTCGCACCCGCAGTCAATCTGGGGATATCAATACATGTCTTTATTCTTGCTTTATCTCCCAAATTGAACCTAAAAGTATTGGTGTCGCCTTGCAGGAACCAGGCTGGGTGGATGCCATGCACGAAGAAACTCAATCAATTTGAAAAACTTGCCGTTTGGAAACTGGTGAAACTATCTCAGGGAAAGCGCGCTCTTGGAACTCGCTGGGTCTTCCGCAACAAGCAGGATTACACTGGAGTTATTGTTCGAAATAAAGCTAGACTGGTGGTTCAAGGGTTTCGACAGATTGAAGGACTGGATTATGATGAGGTTTATGCACTTGTCGCGCGTTTGGAATCTATACGTATCTTCTTGGCATACGCCTCTTATATGGACTTTACTGTCTCTCAAATGGATGTCAAGACTGCGTTTCTATACGGCAAGGTGAAAGAGGAAATTTACGTGGCGCAACCACCGGGCTTTACTGATCCTAACAAGCCAGATTATGCTTATAAATTAGACAAAGCGTTGTACGGGTTGCATCAAGCACCTCGCGCATGGTACGATACTCTTACGGAGCATCTGCTTGCTCATGACTACACATGTGGAACTATTGACCAAACTTACGCGTTGATAAGGACATTATTCTCGTCCAAATCTACGTTGATAATATTATTTTTGGTTCCACCAATGATGGTTTGTGTCGCGAGTTCGAAGAAATCATGAAGAATAAATTTGAGATAAGCTCATTGGGAGAGATAACCATGTTTTTAGGACTTCAAGTTCGTCAGAGCCCTTACGGTATACTCATTCATCAAGGAAAATATGTACACGACGTTCTTGCCAAATTCAAGCTTACAGATTCCAAGCCAGCAGCTTCACCTATAGCTGAACGGCCTCTGTTAAATGAAGATGCTGAAGGAACGCCTGTTAATCCTACCATGTATCGCTCTATGATTGGATCACTCATGTATCTCACTGCAAGTCGGCCAGATATCATGTTTGCCGTCTGCCAGTGTGCTCGTATAGGCTACTCTAAACTTTCTATTTACATGTGTTAACGAATTTAGGTACCTCAAAGGGGCTCCATCTCTGGGCCTCTGGTATCCTAAAAATTCTGAATTTGAATTGTTTGCTTTCTCTGACAGTAATCTAGGAGGTACAGATAGGGACATGCGCTCGACGTCGGCTGGTTGCCAATTTCTGGGAGATCGCCTAATTTCGTGGCAATGCAAGAAGCAGCAAACGGTTTCGCTTTCTACTACAGAGGCAGAATATGTCGCAGCATCTGCTTGCTGCTCCCAGGTTTTATGGATGCAACATCAGCTTGCGGATTACGGTTTGACTTATCTAAACACCACAATTTATTGTGATATTGATGCCGCAATCCAAATAGTTAAAAACCCTGTTTTCCACTCCAAAACCAAGCACATTAACATTAAAGTTCATTTTATACGCGATTGCTATGAAAAGGGTCTCGTAAAGCTTGAGCAAATCCATACTGATGCAAATGTGGCGGATTTGTTTACGAAACCCGTTAGCAACGCACATTTTCAAGTGCTTGTGGATCTTCTCAAAATGATTCGGTTTTCTTCCTAGGCATCTACTATCTTCGTGTTTACTTACTGCTTTTCATTTCTTTTTGTTGCTTCATAAATTTGTTCATATCTCTATGCACAAATATAGGGGGAGAAAAAGTTAAAAAAAAATGTTGATTTTGCAATGATAGGAAAATGAAATGAATTTTGTGATAAAATGGTTGACTAACACATGTAAGGTATAGAAGTGGAAAAGATTTGGATCGAAAGTGATGGGTCGGTAGGTCTAAAACTCAACCGGATGGAAAAAGTCAAATGATATAAACATAACGAACTTTGTACTCAGTGGGTCACTTACTATAGGCATATGATTTTATAATCTTAAATCTTGCATTGATTGATAGCCAACATCTGAGGTTCGGGTCTTTATGCTGCTGAGTCATCCGGGGATATCTTGACTGCCCTTCTGTTGCATCCAGATTATATGCAGACCTAGGCACAGTCAGGATATCTTTATAAAAGAGCCAAAATGGAAAGGCCAAAACTTAAAAGAACAAAAGTTTATGTTTAAGTTCTTACGTACCTCATAAGGTATTTGACTAACCCTCGTCAGTCACTATTGGTCTCTCTGCTGTACGGAAGTACTGACCTGTTCACCAATAGCCTGACATTGTAAAATAAAGGATGACCTCGGTATATTCACCTGCTACGATGAACCATTGTGCTTACCTTGATCGCGGGGGTATGTCATGGTATGGGACACACAAGTATCTTAGTATAAAATTATCTTAAGCATATCATAAAGTCTAATCTACAAGGGTTGAGTTTTGGATTTAAGTGGACAAGTATACTGACAATCGCTTAGACCAACCGGACCTGCTCATATCAAAAAATGTTCTTTAGTCAGTGTTTGAAACGATTTGATCCCTTAGCAATGATGTGTTAATTATTTATGTATGTTTTAATAAGTTCTCCTTATGATGGTTGGATGCTTGGTTAGTTTACTTGATGAATTTTGGTGGGATGGTTTTCTGTCAATAGATATTGGACTGGCCCAGTGTGCTTTGGGATTTGAGCCAGCCTGATGAAATTGGTTTTAAGTCTAAAAAATCAAAATTAAGGTTACTGTTCCGAATTGGGCTCAATTGGGCCAGGGATTACTGTTCCGGATTGGACCTGTCCGAAATGGCCCATTTAAGTCATTTTGAACAGGCCCAATGTGTTACTGTTCCGGATTGGGCCTGTCACAAGCCCAATCCGGACTCAAATATCAGGCCCAAGCCCATTTCGGAATAACTATATTGTCGTCTCTGTTCTCATTTCGGATTATTCAAAATCCGAGTTACTGTTGTTCTCTCTGATTCTCTCTCAAACTGAATATTTCGGACTGCCCATTCCGGATCAGGTACATGTGCATTCCGGATTGATCTTCAAAGAATTAGCATTTCGGATTGATAATAGTGCTCATTTCGGATGGATATTCATCCGAAATGATGAACTCGGATCTCATTTTGGATTAATCTTCATCCGGGAAGCATGTCTATCCGAGATGCTTAATCCGAACTGATAAGAGTATTTCGGATTGATTCTAAGTTTGAACCCCTTAACTATGTTTAGACCTTTTGAATTGTTGAACCCCTTAACCAATTTGAACTGGCTTTAGTTTGAACCTTGACCTCTGTTGACCTGTTCAGTTAGAGTTAACTCTGTTAACTCTCTTAACTCAGTTAAATCAGTTTACTCAGTTTGCTTCTGTTAGTTTGTTTCTAACTCAGTTGATTTTTGACAGACATGGTGGAAAAAGCTTTCGATGCTGTGATGCTGGTTGAAGAACAATTTCACAAGCAGGCTGGATATCTTTCAGATCCACCGACTGAGTATTTTCAGGAGTTTCAGGCAATGATTGTGGGGCTTAACAGTTGTCGAATTGCCTATGCTCTTCGTGCAAATCCCATGATATACAGAGATTTGGTTCACTCGTTTTGGAAGAGAGCGCAGATACAACCAAGAGGTGAAGATGGCAGACCTTTCATTCGATCACAGATTCAGGGGAAGGAGATTGTAGTTAATGAGGCTTGTGTGAGGGAAGTGCTGCAGCTAACAGATACTTACGGTGATCCAACCACGTATGTCAAAGAAAAGGTGTTGCCGTTACTGATGGAGATGGGTACGGAGGTTCTTATCCGCCATTACTAAAGAAGATGTTTCCGGCATACTGGAGACTACTTATACACATGTTTATGCAATGTGTGTCGGAGAATAAAGGTGGACTGGATCAGCCTAATCAGGCTCAGACTTCGGCGATCGTTTCATTGGTTATGGACTGGAAATATAACTACTATGGTTATATTTTCAAAAACATGAGGAAGATATTAGAGCAGTCCAAGAAACGGATGTTTCTGTTGTATCCATAGTTTATCCAACTGGTTCTCGATGCTCGTTACCCCGACTTAGCTAAGGATGCTACAGACTCGAATTTACTGAATATGAAGCCAATGGGGCCTACCATTTTTGCAACTATGAAGAAGAACCGTTCTACTTCGCTGATGGTATTTGTAGGTAGGTTCCCTCTGAAGAAGTTTGGCAAGTTTTCTGAAGTTGTAGGTCGGCATGCTCCTCCACCTCCGGTAAATGCTATTGTAGCCGAGGAACATGATATACCAGCAAAGGAAAAAAAGATAGAAGTAGAGGATTTGGTTACAGATGATGAGGATGATGTTGGACAAGCTTTTCTGGATGATCTGGATGCATTCAATGCTACATTAACTCTTGTACTACCAGAGTTATCATCCGAGAACCTAGCTGCTTTGATTGCTCAACTGAAGAACATTCAAGAGAAACAAGGTGATCCCCCGCTTAACATTCCGTCTGTTGTTGCTACTACTGTTCAGCCTGATGAAGATGACGAAGACAAAGAAGATGAAGTTCCATTGATCAAGAAACGCATAACTAAGCCGAGCATTTCAGCGAGTACATCTGAGGCTTCAGTTGCTGTTACAGTTGCTACTTCTGAGTTGATTACATCTACTGTTGTCGAGAGCACTGCTGCTGAGGTTACTGTTACAGAACCGGTTGCTTGTACCTTGATGGTTGACGTGCCTATTGTTTCTACACAGCCCACAGTTCCTGTCATTACACAGTCTACAGTTGTATCGATTCCTGCTGCCACAGCGTTACAAATGATGGAATTTGGAGGCAGTTCATCGGGCGCAGGAGGTTCAGAAGCAGGTGGTAGTAGTGCTGGTCATTCTGATGATATTGATAACGATTATATACGCAGATCTGAGAAGCGGGCGTTCGAGTTTGGGGGTTTAGACAGTGATGATGATGATGATACTGAGGTGGATGTTGTTGAGTTAAAGAAACGGGTTGTGGTACTGGAACAGGAGGCCATGTTAAAGGATGCGCAGATTGCCTCCCTGCAGAATCGTTTGGATGTTCGAGATCAAACTATCGAACACCTGCAGGGGGATGTGACTATGCTGATGACTATTGTTTTTGATTTGAGGGGCAAGTTAGAGAACAAGTTCGGCAGAGGGTTTAGTGATCCGACCGACGATCCTATGAATGTTGAAACCCGTCATCATGCGGCACAGCAACGTATGGCTGAAGAAACCGAAGAGCAGAGGTTGGCGGCCGAGAAATTAGCAGCCGAACGTCAAGCTGGTATTGATGATTACTTGAATGATCCACGCAAGAAGTTCACTGTTAGTCAGAAACGCACTGCAGATCCGAGGAAGAAGAAGCAGATGGTATTGATAAAGAATGTGAATGTGAATCCTCTGGATGAAAACTTCCAGCTGAAAGATCCTACAAATCAATCTGATAGATATGTCATGGAGTTGGGGTCGAGTTATTACAGCAAGGTGGGCAACAAGTCTAAAGTGCGGAGCTGGATGTATGACCACATCAAGAACATGTGGATCATTGTACTTCAAGATGGAACAAGAGAATATTATTCGAAAGAGTCACAGTTTGAGACTTGGACGAAGGTCGCATTGACAGATCTGTTAAGAGCTCCGTACACTGACGACGATACGACAGAGCATGGACCAGGTTGGAGGTTCTTAAAAAGCTTGAACGGGAGGTTAGGACAGGGTTTAAGAGTATGAAGACCGCCGAACCGCATCTGAGAGCAGCCAAAGGAGTTCGTGATGCACACACAGGCAAACGGTTTAAATTTGTGATGTGGCCTCCTACGGATAAAGAGGTGGTGATTCCAGTTGCTCCTACCTTTCCAAGAGGAATTTTGAAGAACTTTAACTTCTGGTTTATACGATTCAAAGGTCGGAAGTGTTGCGATAGTGACGAAAGAGAAGCCTTTCAGGGTGAATGATGTTGTGGATTTGGTCAGCTTCCATGATGTAGATTTACAAGTTTTAGCTTCTCATCAAATACGTACTGCTGAACTATATGAGGCGTGTGCCAAAGATTGGACAGCTGCAGTTGCAGGAATTATTGCTGGACGTTTGGGAGTGGATGCAGCGCCGAAAAATAAATGAAGAAACCTAGGGGGAGATTGTTGGGCTTGGAACTTAAAGGTTTATTCATTTATATTGTATTTTTGGCTTTTGGGGGTTAGTTTGGGCTTCCTAGTGCCAAGTGGGCCTAGGGTTGTATATTTGGGCTTTGTCATGTCTATAAATAGAGGGGTTAGGGCACTTGTTAGGGGTTAGAGACTTGATAACAAAAACTTGTATCTGACATCTTCTGGTGTATGCAAGTTATTATATTCAAGTTATTCAAGTTGTTCTTCATCCTATCATTATTTTCGCAATTGATTAGAATAGCGATATCTGTTTGATCCGTTACACGAGACTTACACATAGGAGTCCAAATTTAATTTCTTATTATTTTAGGGTTCTTAGACTTTAGATTTTTGAGCGTTTAATTTTAGACTTGTTTTTTGGTGAAATTGAAATTAGGTCACTGTTTGTTATCATGCTAGAATAGTTTGTGTAATTTTAGGAATTTGTAGACACCATATGAATTTATTATGAATTTTTATCATGTTATATTAAATAGAAAAATTATATAAAAATATTATCAAAATAAAATTTATAAATATTGATTCTAATTTTATAGAAAATATAAAAGATATAGAATTTTTATACGAAATTTCATGATTCTTGATAACTTATTTAGTAATAAAAGAATTATTTAAATTATAAAAACAAATTAAGCCTTTTCACAAAATTAAATGATTTTTAATTGAAAGATACAAGACAAAGGCAATTGTCTAGATTATAGATTTATTAGTTAGCAATAAAATTAACTATATTTAGCTTATAAAAATATATATAAATAATGAAATAATTAATTTTAAGTTATTTTTACAAGTTGTTGCATTTATATATTTACTTTTGCAATACTAATTTATTTGTCACATTGGAAATTCTTATACACATTTAGGTTATACAAAAGCCCCTCAAATAATAGGACTTGAATTTATAGTTTTGTTTATGTTGTTTGGTTTTGTTTTGAATATTTTTATTATATTATATTTTAGGGTAATCCTTACCATTTAGAGTTTTTCCTCATTTTAATACGGTATTACTCAAGGATCAAATTATGCAAACAGTGAGTAGATCTTTTCCCTTTTTCTTCATGAACCTTTTTGGGTGTATCGTGTGTCACACAAATCTCATATTTAGCTAATCAAATTATCGAATATACAAAGTCAATGTGTGGAATATGTGTTATATGTATTTGATGCTTGTTTGTTTATTAGCTTTATGTCTCAGTCAATTGTATCACATTGTGGATCAACTGGCTGACCGGTTCCCCATGGCTATGGGTTAAGCCAGATGTCACCATCATCATTCAGTTTCGCTTTTCAGGGCTTGAGACTCACATTGTCGCATTGGGTTTGTGTTTATATATTGTTGTTGTTATTGATTGTGATTATCTTATTAACACTTGAGTTGAATGTTAACATTTTAAAATAAATTATTTCATTTAACTTAGATTTACTCAACAACTTCTTTTAGTTGACTCAAAAATTATTTTTCGTATGGTACAGGAAACCAGGTTGCATGAAGCGAGGATGCAGATACGTAAGATGGCCTTAGACAAAATATATGGGATTATTTTATGTTTTATATCTTTGAATTATATTTGAACTATTTGGATTTTATATGTTTGATTTGACATTTTTAATTTGTGACATGAATAAATATAGAAACATTTAATAACTCTATAAGCTTTGGACAATCATCTCGCTCCGACCGATAATCCGTGTGGGTGATGTGTGACAACACTTCCCTAGATACTCGATTGTGTCATGTTTGGAGAGTAATTCGACATCCAATTTTGGTCTAGGTAGCGTATTCGAAGATCCTGGTTGCCAACTCCCACTCATCCAATCCTGATAGCTGTGAGCGAGTTTCGATGATTTTTGCCTAGGTAGCTAGCTTCTTATTATCTGATTTCGTTGAAATTCGTTGTATGGATTGCTTATTTGAGTATTTACATTTTTAATTACTTTTACTAGTTAGTAAAATTAAGCGCTCAATAAATATTATTAGACTGGGACTCGATAGAGGTTTAGTATCAAGAGTAGCTTCATTTGTCTTTGGATTGATCCTGGTCTTACCGACTTGACTACATAACGACCGATAAACTTGCCGATTGTGTTTAATTGGGTTAGTAAGTCCTTTTGATTTGGTGTTTTCAAATATAAACAAAATGTTACACATTAGTGTCAAAGTTCAATGCATAGAGTTGTATTTGCAGTATGTCATGTTGTACAATCATATTGTGTTAGATACACTAAACTCGATCTAAATCGTCTGCCGCTATTACTAATCAGATTGGATTAAATAGATAACCATGTGAAGAATGAGTGAATAAACATCAAATCTATGAAGAACATAACAAATTAGCTAACAAACAAGTCTAATCAATCCTATAACCAATCTAGGGTAAATTGAGGAACTAAATCTACCTCTGGAGTAAAATCCATTATGGAGACCCAGTATGAAAGCAAAAGGAACAAGCATCTAATGCAAACTAAGACCTAAAACACTACGATTACAAGCTAAACCCCTTCGAACAAAACAAAATTTATGTAGCTCCCTTAGCTATGAAATCAGAGAAACACATAAAACCACCATATCTTTGAAACTAGCAGCCCAATCTCATCCTACCATCAAAACAACATGAAAATAACATCAACGAGACCTAACTGTAACAAAAGATATTTAAGTTATCCACGTTAATGAATTTGGATGATGTTTTGCTTGAGAAACAAGTGTACCATCCCAACAATACTTAAATGTAACAAAAGCAACCGACATACATGGGTGATTCAAATTTGAAGTGTTTTGGTATTCATATTCTGCTTCTAGTATCACATCACTTAGGGTCAAGGAACCAATTTGGTGTGATTAGTTTGATAAAGCTATTAAAAAACTTATTATCTAAATGTAAAAAAATTGTAACTTTCTTATTAACCAAATATAATGAATGTGTTCTAGTGGCCATTTGTAAAAATTCTAAACTTCTAGCTCATTTGTTTTTGAAAAGTGCTTCTAATAGTATATATCCATTTCCTCTGTGTAAGTCAGAAACTATAATAATCTATACTATATTATAATACACTTAAAATGAGAGAGAGCTATTTTAAGATACTCAAAAAATAAAAACTTCTGCCCTCTTTATTTATAAAAACACTCATAAAATGAGGTTAACTTGGTCTTTTAAACACTAATTGTATTATAGTCCCTCATATTATTACACTTAAATCCCTTTATTTTAACAAAATTAGGCTAATTAGTTACACTTATCCCCCATTCCACAACAAACTTATAATTATTTTACATATTCTTGTTATATCTTATAAACTATAATGTTTATAAAAATCCAAAGGTACCGTGATGACCTACTCATTTTTGTCGACATTTTGATAGTTGTATTGGTCAATATTGTTGTACGGATTAAAATATACAAGTAGATAATGCATTAGTTTACAAGTGATTAAAGTAATGTGTCTTATCACATTTTAAATGCTCAAGACTCTCTACATTATTGTCATTATTATCAATTTAATAATATTCCAACCATTTTCACTCCGATTTTCGTTTGATTAAGTTGTTCACCAATTTGTTCCGACGACTAGATTAAATTTTGAAACATTGCACATACAGGTTTGATATGAGCTTTGTACGTATTCTGTATGTTTGTGTATTTACTTGGTTGAGTGCACACACCTACATGGGTTAGTAGGTAGTAAATTGACATCAAACAAGCTTACTTTTTATCTAATTGGTTATATTAAAAAACTTTATATAATACCATATTCAACAAAATGGAATTTTAGTTTTCATAAAAAAATATTATAAAAACGTTTTTATAAGCATTTTCCGTTTTCATAAAACCTTTTTTTTTGTAAAAACGTTTTTTAGAAGTTTGGTAAATAAGTTTTCCACCAACAAACTTTTAGAAAAAAAAAACTCCATAATCTAAACATAACGCATCTTCAAAAACTGAATACTAGATTGTGTTGTATTTTTTGGGATTATAAGTTTAAAAATACTCTTATAGATAATATTAGTTAGTTTGAAAAAAAAAACTACAATTTATTAACTCGTTTGTTTATAGGTTATATATATACTATAATTCATTAGTTTTTTTCACTTCAAGAAATTTCTTGTTCTTTAGAATTTTTTGTTTATAGGTACTTTAATTTTTTATTGTGTATAATTTTGATTTATTCTTTTATGCTCACACTTAACATTCATCTTATTTATTATTTAGTGGTTTTGGAGCTTTAATATTCATGCTTTCAGATTTTTACACAATTATGCATGTTTCTAAAACATGATATATTGTTTGTTTTTTTTGTTTTTATATTATGTTTAACTGTGAACGTTTTTTTTAATCCTATCTTATATATAGCGGTAACATGATAAAAATATGTAACTAAATACTTAATATTTTTTTTTCAATTCCTCAAACTGCTCCAGCTGATGTACAGTTAAAGAGAAGAACAGAGAAGAAACTCATCCTCCAAAGGATGTAACAATCAAACATGAAGAGATACAAGAAATTATGGAGGACGCTGATCTCGATGATGATAAATGGTGGTGTGACAATATAGATGACATCCTTAAGATGTTTAAGCCGTATGATTACTAAATTGATCTTATCATGATACAAAGTACTTGACACTTGAGATTTTAGTTTTCAACTTTTATATTTAAGACTTATATTTTTTTATTCGTGTGCTGCTTTGTATAACTTTTATTTATGTTTAAGGTTTATTTTTTCTTATTCATGTGTTACTTTATTGAATCAATGGTTTCTTGAAGTACTTGATAATTTAAATTCTAAATTCAATAATTACTAGACATGTGTAATACATATGACATATATACACCTTAATAATGCTACCATAAATATTATACGAATAAAAACTACCGAAAACGAGTGCCGCAATGCAAAGTGTCATCTCCGTTGCATCGCGCGGACACCCTGCTAGTATTGTTATAATTACAGAGCCTCTAAACTATCAACCAGAATGAACATAACAATCAATAACAAATTCAAGTATAGCATTCACAAGCCTAACCTAATTTACCAAATTAGCCCCAATTTGATTCACCAAAGCATTGTGACAACAAGAACCAATATCATATTAGCATTATTATTGTTAATATAATGAGGGTAAGCAAGAAGCACAACAATATTCAAAACCTCAAATAACAAAAATGGAACTTCAAGGGAAACAACATTTACTTAAAACCAGGTGCAAAATTCAAGAAAACTTAATCTTGAAAACCTGAAACATTTAACTCGAAAACATAAAGAGGGGTTCATCTTATTGTTAATTTGAAAATACATACAATCAGTTCAAAGTTAAAAAAGCACCCCAAAAATTGTCAAATATACATCACGAAGATCCAAAGCTGTAGATCAATCACTAAACTAACACTTAAAAATTTAAACGACATTTTGGGGCTATTTAACAATTGAAACAAAAAGGAAGCTAAAACATACAAACATATTGAAGCAATTAAGCAAATAATATAGTAATAAAAACCATCTAAAACACAAATGAGTTAAAACCATAGAGGAAACAAATAAACTTCACCTATATTGTTCACCTCATCACATCTATGCAATTTAGAATGGCTAGCAGAAACAACCAAAGGACATGCTTCTTGTTGCATAAAAAGTCCACTTGTCAAGACCAGTTTGTCTTAAATATACCCTAAACTTTATGTTATGAAAAAATCCTAGCAGAAAAGAAAGATAACAGATCAACAAATCATATTTCTATGCACTGAAGGTTCTTGAGAGCCATGACACTTAGATTATACGGAGTGGGAGCGCATCAAGTGGGACATTAAGCGCCATGTGACAACCAGCAAAGGGGTGTGGTAAAAAAACATGGAGTTGGAGGGGAGTGAAAGTGGCATTTATATAAACAAAGATAAACAAAATCAATCAAAACAACCCAAAATCCATCAACCAATAAAAAATCCTCCACCTTATCACAACAATTACCCCCACGCCAGTGGAGAGCTCCCCGCCCTTGCCACCACGCCACCACACGGGGCGGTATTCCCGACGAGGAAGTGTTGCCATGTCACCACAACGCCCACCACTCTGTGTAATCTTAGAAAGAAAATGTTTTTATTTTATCTAATAAAGTTATATTTTGATATTCATTGTTCTTTTTGCATATTAAAAGGCCTTTGGCCTAGCAGTATAAAGGTGTGTAAAACAGGACCCCTTTCCATGAGTCGAGGGTTCGAGTCTTGCGGTTAGTAATTGTGCAAAATTAAGAATATAGATTAGATAGTTGTTAAAAAACTTAGGAAGCCTATTGGATTTGATGGTCAGGGACATCCTTTTATTGGTATGTTGCATAATAAAAACTAAAAGATGAGTTGGCCATTTGATGAAACAAAGTTATTGTGTAATAGTTTACCATGATAAATCAATAAGTTTTTTAGACACTATTAATTGAACTTATGAACATGTTATAGAAGATTCTTTTAACATCAATTTTACTTCTAAGTATCACCTAATCAACCATTTGTTGGAGGGATTTGAATACACACCACATTTGGGGAGCAATTATCAAGGCTAGTTTTTATTTATAAGGTAAACAAGAGTGACTTAATGTTTATTTATGACTAAATATGTAATCAGAGTAAATAATAAAATCATATTTTCTTAGTAGGTAAATTACTATGGGTATGGATCACTTGGGGTTTCAAAGATTCGGATGTTTTATTGTTTCGTTTTAGATCTGACCGAATTTATATTGTTTAGATCTATCTCAAACCACATAGTTGTCATTTCGCTTGATGTGTTAATAGCAATCCCAATTTGCCATTATCAACTCAATTCCTAGGTAATTTGTTTATGTATATTAATTGAATGTATGTATGTTTAGAGGTGTATGAGCTGTGAATGAAAAGTGGGCTTCTGGATGCTGATGTTGGGCTGCAGAACCAGGTGGAGTTTTAAGTTCTTCACAAAAAAAAACGCACTTAAATATGTGTGCTTCATTCATGCATGCAACAAGAGCTTCTACACGGTTCAATAGCTTCAGTCTTGCCATTAAGAAAATTGATCGTGACTTATTTAATCAGGTTTGGTTATGATTAAGCTTGCAACTAGTTGCAAGTTCAAGAGTTTCTTTAACTGATTAATAAATCAAAGAGTTAAGTGTCATTTACGTCCCTACGGTTTGTTCACTTTTGCTATTTCAAGCCAAATTTTAAAATTGCATCGTTTTCCCTCCCTGACATTTTGAAATGTGTCATTTCAGTCCAAAAAAATAACCACAGTAAAAAAATTCAGTTAGCTTAGGGGTAACCACAGTCAAAATTGGCAGTTGGACGGGATCGAACCCTTGACCAACTGCTTAGAAACAAACGAATTTTACTCCTAAGCTAACTGAATTTTTTAACCATGGTTTTTTTTTTACTGAAATGGCACGTTTCCAAAATGTTAGGGAAGGAAACCGGTGCAATTTTGAAATTTGACCTGAAATGACAAAAGTGAAAAATCACAGGGACGTAAATGACACTTTAACTCGAAATCAAAATATAATGATGTACAATCAAAGTGAGAAGTTGCATTAGAGAGTGTTTTGATCTACCTCTCGTCCCTTAAAAATTTGGGGATGCAGATGGGAATGTGTATTAAAATGAATAATGGGGTTAGGATGGGGATGGGATGCGAATGCTCTAACGTGCTTATCACCAATTATTTATGAATTAACAAATGTGACCAATTAAATAGAAGATAAGGTTGTGGAGTGTGTGGAGATGATGGTTTAAGTCATTAATTGCTATATGGATATGATTTGCGTAGTATACCATCTCCTTTTCAATCCATACATGGTAAGCATGGATATTTTCATATCAGCCATGAGTTTTTTTGAATTAATCGAGAAAATTTAATTGGTGTATGATGGATGATAGTAGAAGCCATGGTCCATACTATATAGAATGATGAATAAGGATGAAATAATAATGATAATTAAAAATATCACCGCACCATATAATCTAATTCATTTTATAATCCATACAATTATTTACTATAAAAACCACTCACGTTTTATTATTGTTATAGATTAACGATAATTATTTAAATTGAGTGGCTGAATAAAACAGTTACAAATATTGATTAATTTTCTAGTCTACTTTGAAAAGAAGAATTGTAACGTTTTTGGATGTATTTTAACTCATCTTAACTCATCTAAGTGCTACATCAATCTTTCTTCCCTATTTTATTTTATTTCACTCTAAGTAAATGGATCCCTTTAACTTCATCTAACCCTATTTTTTAGTGGTTTTTGGTTTAATTCAGTCTCTTAACATCCGGTTAATATGTTAACATACAACCCATTTAATGCCCCTTAACACAAGAAAGAGTGATTTGCAATCTTGATTAACATGTCATATCATTGTTAACACCCCAAATATTATAGTACACCCTAGCCTAAGTAACAACTAAATTTCGTATTTATTCCATTTTGGTCATCATCTTATTTAGAAGTTAGTGAAATAGTAAATAAAATCAGTTACTACTTGCTAGAAAAGTGATTTTTATTGATGAAACTTTCTCCGATGGATCTGTTAATCAGTGAAAGACATTTATAATGACTCCTTAAAAATAATATGTATTGTCGTTGATTGAAAAAAAAAAACCCTCATATTACACCATCGAATATATGTTGGGGGAAATATCATGGGTAAATAATAAGAAAACCACACTTGATACATGTCGGGTGTTTATCGAATCAAATCACAAATTTTCGATTACTCAAATAGAACTTTTTGAATTTTTATTTTTTACCTAAGTTCGTGTTCGATTCGATTAATATTTGAAACTGAATTCGAACTCGAACTCAAATAATTGATTTAATTCAAATTCACCCTAAACAATAAATTATTTTACTTTTATTTTTTAAAAGTATTACAAACTAATTATATTCATAATAAAACATAAAATTATAGTAATAAGTAGTATGAGATATTTGTCAGTAAATTTGGTAATGTTATGAATAATGAACTTATCATTTATAGAGATAGCTATACTATGGCCAAGTTTAGAAGTTACATGTGTGTGTATATATGTTTGTGTGTGCACATACATATATTTACATATATATGTTGTATATTTGTCTGTTGGAAATTTTAGTGAAAATAGTTTTTCCTTAAATATTTTGGACACCAATAATAATATTTATATATGTGTTGTATAAAAATTATTTGTGGATTTGCATTCTAGGTTGTGAAAGCTTCGTAACGAACCACACTATGTCCAAAATGGAGCTAAAATGAATGAGATATCGAAGCTTCAAGTTGTATGTTTGAAACAAACAAATATGAGAAAAAATGGATTAATCTTTGTCCCACATAGGTGGGATGACAAGTACTTGAAGTGGTATATAAGGAGGAGCACTCCTTATATATTATTTTCTTAGAAGCAAATACTAGTGGGACCCTGAAGGGTGCTGAGCACCTTAACTCATATGCGCGCCTGTGCATGGCCTTTGCACTTGCATTGCATCTTTGTCCATGTGCGCGTGGGTAGGTACGTGACGGGTCCGCTTATAGCGCACCCATGGGTGGCGAAAGCGGATGAAGTGGCATGGCGCACATCGATATTGCGCAAGGTATTTGTGCCAATGGAGCGGGTCATTAGCTCTAGCAGGTGTCCCCGTAGGATGACAAGGTGGCGTCCTGGCTAGTGTGATCGCGAGGTAACGACGCACCTAGATAAGGTATGTGCAGGCATGCACTCACTTTACGGGTCTAGCGCGCTGCCTAGTCCACCTACAAGTTTGACCGGTCAAATTGGTCCATCAACTTGTGAGTTACTACAAGGAGCTCTAATTCATGTCATGAAGGAAAATGAGAGTTTCGACTAACCATATAAATCCACTTTATTAGAGATTAAAACTCAATTAATTATCTTGTTTATTACAAGATTAATTGTGATGTTTATTACAAATTAAATGTCTTTTTCATTACAAATTAAATTAGATTAATCTCTATGTATATATATGAACATGGTAGTTCATATTTTGAGATACTAGAAAATAAATACACATAAATACTCATCTTTGTTTCATGGAAATTTAGAAAAGAGCATTCTCTAAATTGTATTTTTGTACACAACTCACTATTTTCCTACAAAATGAAGAACACCAAAAATATCCGGTGTAATCTCGGGCACAAGTGTCATCTCCGGCAGTATAACTACTGCTCCGGTTGTTGTATCCTAGAAACAGACCGTCTGAGAGGAGGCGCAAAATCTTTTTTAAAGGCCTCGTGTCAAACACGATCCTCAACCAAAGCCGTCAACGAATTTTTGCTTGTCTTGTGGTGGAGTTTCGAACAAAAAGGTGCGGTTGAAGTTTTCCAAAGACGTCTACTTGAATCAAGATTGATACAATGTATTTGTATTTCATATTTTTGTCGTATAGTTTTGTAACCAGATTGTACTATCATATTTCCTACGAATAACGAGAGTCTCGTTATTATATATTTCGTAATATATTTTAATAAAAAGTGAACCTAAGTTCTACAATCTTAAAACAGACTTTCGTGAAGATTGTTACTACGATCTTAAATCCCTTCTCTAGAGGATTTAGGTTCACGGAAGTTAAAATTTTTAATTGATATTTTGCTAAAATCTTATATATATTTTGGGAAATATTTATTTAGTTCAACAAGTTAGATTAATTTTGTGATTAGGGTACAGTCTTTAATCTGAATACTGTGTTTTCAAAACGAACGTTTTGATTCAACGTTTTACAATTCCTTGGTTTTTTGTTCGTGTTTCGATAAACCAAACCATATACAAAATAATATATATTTCAATATGTTTTGAAATACTAATATTTTCTAATGAGCGTATTAGAAAAATATTTTTGTAAATTAGTATAGTAATGTTAGTTTCAAAAGTCTTGAAATATATATTTTTTTCTAATGAGCATATTAAAATTTTATAAAATAACTAGTTTTATATTTTCTAACGAGCGTGTTAGAAACGTTGTTGGAAAGAATAACAAATTCAAAACTTTTATATCTCTAACGAGCGTGTTAGAATTTTATAGAATAATAAGTTTTAATATCATCTATTATATCTAATGAGCGTGTTAGATACGATGATTGTGTAAAACCAATAGTTTAAAGACATTTAGATTTTCTAATGGGTGTGTTAGAAAAGACTATTATTGCAAATAATTGCTAACGAGCGTGTTGGAAACAATTATTTGGGATAATAAGAACTATTAAATTCCTAACGAGCGAATTAGAAACGGATTTTTTTTCCACATACGTTAAAACGAGTTTTATTTGTTTATTTCTATTGAACGTATTAGAAATAGTTTATATTTTTGTTATAAATCTTCAAAACAAATTTTCGAATCGATTACTTCTAACGAGCCTACTGAAACGATTTAAAGAGTTTGACAGTAGTTTATTTTCTAACGAGCGTGCTAGAAAATGTTTATGTTTATTTCTAACAAGCTTGTTAAAAATGTTTATTGAAATAAACCAAAAGTGGCTTATGAGAATAAATGTATTCGCTTTATTTCTAAAGAGTGCATTAGAAACGGTTACTTTATAAAAACCGAATATTTGTTAAACATTTGAATTCTAATTAGCGTATTAGAACTAGTTATCATACAAACCACTCATTTTAACAATAGGTAATCGTTCATTATCTAACAACGGGTTAGAAACGATTTGAATATGATAAACCAATTATTAAAACGGTGTGTATTCGTATTATTTTCAAACGAGCGAGTTTGAAACTGGTTTATTTAATAAACTATTATAAGGTATATTTTCTTGATTTGTAATCAAAACATAAATATATATAGTTTATTTTTTAAACACTTGCAAAAACGAGAAATATTTTGAACAAATAAAACATGTCTGTGCAATTTGTAAGTGATTCGATACTCCCACAAAAAGTATGTCGTCTTGAACCATATAATAGTCTCGGAAAGACTATTTGGTAAAAGACAACTCAATGTTGTTATGGATATAATAAGTTGCTCCTTACTTGCGAGTAGTTAATTTTTTTGGGACAACTTGTGATTATTTAAGTTTAGAGTTTCAAGATGAAACAAGTTATATGTGTTCCATTGAGGGAGTACCTCAAAACATAACGCGAAACTATATAATTGCGTTTATTTCGGTCGAAAATGTTGAAGATAATAACACTTTGGGATTTAATGTTTAGATATCATTGGTGTATCCGTTATTATATATGTTCGCTTTTATTCTATTTAAAATGTTGGACTACCGTTTGGGTCTATTTTACATTAACAAATGGAATAATATATAATAAAAGATAAATATTTGTTTTGGATTACTAATAATTTCTCAAAAGAATACACATTGTGACACAAAGTGTAAAAAGTAATTTACACGAACACAACGAGCGAGTTGTGATCATGACTTATGTAATAAGTCATAAATCAAACATCAAACATATAACGACTTCGTGGGAAACGTGGTGAATGATTGAGATGAAATACACGAAAACGAGATATGTCATCTAATGTTGAGAGCATCGATATGGAAATGCACATGTAATTTTTGAAGAATATAACATATGAAAAAATTTATGTTATTATTGTAAATGATTTTTATTATTTAGCAAATTTATTAAGGGAAATTTTACAATAGTGATGGACTTATAGATGTTCTACCACCATCAATGTTGTTTAAACTATGTGGAGGGTTGGTCCTCAATTTGCGAGAGTATCCCAATACATGGTATTAACGAAACAACAACATAAATGTATATATCACTATAGGCATACGTGAATGCTTTGTTGTTGAGAGTCAATCTAATTGACTATATCTCAACACTTGAGTGATTTTATACAAACGTCATCATCAAAGTGACTTGGATTAAGACTTATTTTTAAGTCCTTAGGAAGTCAATGGTGAGGCCTTGGAGACAAAAGGCAAGCGAGTTATGATCCTAATGGATGGAGTTAACTATGGTTTTGAGACCTTCCTAAAACCGATGGTTTTGGAATGGTGAAACAAAATTTCATTATTGTGTCAAAACTAAGAAATGAATGTTAGGAAGAGATAGTGTGTTATCTCTTAAGGCTATGAAGAATCAAATGATGCATCTTTTGTTCATATGTTAGAGTATTGTTGTCTAAAGCATTCTAGACTAATACTTGTTAATTTATATGCTTGACGAAGATTAAATTAACTTTAAACATTCAAAATATGTGATGACGTAAGAACGAATTTTGTGCTAAAACAAAACTATTCATTTCATTTTAGTCCAAAGGAATAACTTGGGAGGACCGGCTAAATAGATTATTTGTAATGATTCCATCCGATTTCATATGTGAAGAACTCATATAGCTCAGTAGCTCTTATAAGCAATATTAATCTGAGTAGATCAATATAATTGGACGACTATATTGACAAAAAGATATGGATAATTTTCTCCTATCACGCGGGTCTAAAAAGTATCAAGAGTGATATTACTCAATCTTAATTAAAATGCAAGCAATGTGGGGGAGGAGGCATTTAAGAAACAAACCCTTTAGGGTATCTAGAAATGGTAGTTGAGAAGTTTTCTCAAACTCGAAATGAAAAGGAGAACTTTTCATCACCCCATTTGGATGCTATCCAATTAACTTAAATGTGTAGGTGACTTGCATTTGTGTGTGGAAGGTTTGGCAATAAGGATTTTAGCAATCCTAATATATATTGCAAATACATGACCAATGGAGTACACAATTGTGATATGGAGTCAATCGAGTAAATTGGACTCGAGTGCCAATTGGTAAGATTCAAAATCTAGTAGGATGTTAGTCATGACATACCAAGGTATGATGAAAAATGTGTTTAGCCTTGAATTGAGTTTCATGTAATTCTAAAGACAATGTACATAACTGGATCCAAGTTGAGATCACGAGTTATAAGTCTTACGAATCGACTAAAAGGTAAAACTGACTAGCGAGTCAAGAACACGTTAGAACAACTTATCTCAGTTTAATTATCGTTGTTGGCTTAGCGAAGTTAACAAATAATTTTGGATCCAACAACCAACAGTTGATAAGAGATCAAGTTGTAGAATGAGACTAAAGTAATGGAAAAGGGACATTAGAGAAACCTAACCTAGTTGACTGGAGATCCCAAGATCTAGATTCAATAGGATAACTTAATCATGAACCGAAGGGTAGTCATGTAGGGGCATAACTAATATATATGTTTATATATAAGCTAGTATATATGTTTATATTGATGTATTCCCATAAACTATAAAAAGGGTGTTTAAATACATCTTAGTCCATTCCTATAATATTTAGTGACATTGTTGTGAGGTTAAGCATAATATGTGGTTAAATGATTCGTGTAATCATAATAAACCATAATACTTTTAATGATTTAAAAGGAAATCACCTATGTTGGATAGAAGTGTGGTTCGCTTCGAATGGAATTATGACATAATTCCTAGAGCTCTCGCAGAACCAGGAAAGTGCTCCATGACCATTATTGGAGATGAAAAATGATGAGATGGCCGGCTAGGGAAAGTATTGTGTGAATGTATATTGTCGTTTACCAAATGGGGGTTGTTCAAGGACATCACGTCTACAAAACCCTAGTAGGCTAAGTATGCTTCACAAATGAAGGTTCAAAGGCTACACCTACCTATCCTGCAATACTCGGTTGTCGAGTTTTCATCGGGGATTTTGTGTGTTTTTAGTCGATCTCCATTCATGTAGGGGATTTTGGAAATTTTAGTGAAATAAGTTTTTCCCTAAATATTTTGGACACCAATAATAATATTTATATATGTGTTGTATAAATAATTATTTGTGGATTTGCGTTCTACGTTGTGAAAGCTTCATAACAAACCAAACTATGTCTAAAATGGAGCTAAGATGAATGAGATATTGAAGCTTGAAGTTGTATGTTTGAAACAAACAAATATGAGAGAAAATGGATTAAGCTTTGTCCCACATAGGTGGGATGACAAAACTTGAAGTGGTTTATAAGGAGGAGCACTCCTTATATATTGTTTCCTTAGAAGCAAATACTAGCGGACCCTCAAGGGTGCTGAGCCCTTAACTCATATGCGTGCCTGTGCGTGGCGCTTTGAACTTGCATTATATCTTTGTCCATGTGCGCGTGGTCAGGTACGTGACGGTCCGCTTATGGCGCACCCATGGGTGGTGAAAGCAGATGAAGTGGCATGGCGCACATCAATATGGGGGCATGGTATTTGTTTGCATGGAGCGGGTCATTAGCTCTAGCAGGTGGCGCGCAGGGTGACCAGGTGGCATCCTGGCCAGCGTGACGCTAGGTAACAACACACCTAGATAGGGTACGTGCAACGTGCACTCACTCTACGGGTCTAGCGCACGGCCTAGTGCACCTGCAGGTTTGACCAGTCAAATTAGTCCATCAACTATAAGAGTTTTGACTAACCACTTAAATCCACTTTACTAGAGTGTAAAACTCAATTAATTATCTTGTTTATTACAAGATTAATTGATGATGTTTATTACAAATTAAATGTCTTGTTCATTACAAGATTAAATTAGATTAATCTCTATGTGTATATATATGAACATGGTAGTTCATATTTTGAGATACGAGAAAATAAATACACAGACAATACTCATCTTTGTTTCACGGAAATTTAGAGAAGAGCATTCTCTAAATTGTATTTTTATGCACAACTCACTATTTTCCTACAAAATGAAGAACACCAAATTATCCGGTGTAATCTCGGGCACAAGTGTCATCTTCGGCAGTACAACTATTGCTTCGGTTGTTGTATCTTGGAAACAGACCGTCTGAGAGGAGACGCAAAATCTGTTTTAAGGGACCCGTGTCAAACACGATCCTCAACCAAAACCGTCAACGAATTTTTGCATGCTTGTAGCGGAGTTTCGAACAAGAAGGTGCGGTTGAAGTTTTCCAAAGACATCTACTTGAATCAAGATTGGTACAATATATTTGTATTTCATTTTTTTGTCGTGTAGTTTTGTAACCGGATTGTACTATCATGTTTCTGACGAATAACGAGAGTCTCATTATTATATATTTCGTAATATATTTTAATAAAAACTGAAGCTAATTCATACAATGCGTGATAAAAAAAATCCAACTCCGTTTTCTCTTCCTTTCTTCTTCATTCTCCTACACCGGGTTGTTCAATGGGTCTTGAACTGGTTGATAGGTCAAACCCATCCCGAACCCAAACACATTTGTGTATCCATAGATTGTCATGAGCACGACTTGGTTAATTCGATTTTTATTTATATTATATTTATAACATAATTCTTATTTCTCTTTTACTTTTAGGTTTTGACACAAGGCCACATGCTATGAAGAGATTTTGAAATAGGTACAAAAAGAAAAGATTAAGGCATGATGGGGCACTTCGGCACGCAAGCCACACCATCCGGGATGGTGTGGACTGAGCAAATTTGGGAAGAAAGATGATTACTTCACCGATCGTCTCATTTAAAACCTATTCTTCACTGCCAATCAGCTCATGACATCTAATCAATTCCTTTTAGATTTTTTTTTTTATCCACAAATTGGTTGTAGGATGGTTGAGAAGAAAAGATGCATACCATTTTGTTTTTGAGAGATCAGAATTTAATATCCCAATTTTAACATATTGGTTGGGATTAAATCTAACTTAGAAAATGTTTACGTACAGTCTAAACCTTGAACATATTTTTTTAGTGATCTCATACTAAATGAACGTTAACTTAGTTTTACTGACATGAACTGCCACATAAATAGTCCATGTCATCAAAATTTTGATTTTTTTGCCAAATAAACAGCACACGTCAGCAAAAACTGTGGGTAAACTTTTAGTTAATATGGGATCGCTGAAACAAAATATTTAGGCCAATAAATCGAAATTGAGATTATTATAATTCAATTTTTCTTTTCTTATGGAAAATATGAAATGAGAAAAATGTGATGTGTAGTTAATGTTGTGGAGAGTGAGTATCATCTTTACTAATATCTTGAAAGTTGTTCGCGATCATGCAATGGACACGATATGCACTAGACTGTGGACGTTGCCAAACTAGTATAACATGGAACGCAAATCAAATTGGAACTTAAAAGAATAGTTGTTGAAGTTTACTCCTATTTTAAATCATAACACAACATGGACCACATGGTATCTCTTCAATAGTATACAACTAGTGGGACTCCTTGCTCTATGCGGTGGGAGTTTGATCATTTTCCTTGTGGCACGTGGCGTGACTCTAGTCGTTTTCGGCTCGACTCATTGGAAATCATAAAATCAAAGATCGATAAAAGTGAATATCAATACCAATTCCGATAATACCAACTAAAAAAAGAAAAAAAAGGTTTTTACCCTCGAACTACGTGCTGGGAGTTTGATTGTTTTTCCTCATGCTACACGGTGTGACTTTGGTCGTTATTGGCTCCACTCATCCAAAACCATAAAAGAGAATATCGATACCTAGGTTTTTCCCTCGTGCTACGTGGCGGGAGTATGATCGGTTTTCCATGTTGTTACGTGACGTGACTTTGGTTGTTATCGGCTCGACTCGTGGGAAAACCATAAAAGCCATACCAATTAAAAAATAGGTTTTCCCCACCGCACTATGCGGCGGGAATTTGATCGTTTTCCTCTGTGTTACGTAGCGTGACTTTGGTCCTTATATGTTGTATTAATTAAAAACCATAAAAACAAAAATCGATAAAAGCAAATATCAATACTGGTTTTAATGATATCAATAAAAAAAGATAAAAAAAAAACCACTAAAGTAGTAAACTATAAAAGACTAAAAAAATCCACTAAAGTAAAGAAACCAAGTAAAAAGAAAAGAAAAAAAAAACACTATTTATTGAAGGTTTCAAATTATATATATATATATATATATATATATATATATGAGTTTGTCATTTTCCTATGTCCTATGTAGCGTGACTTTGGTCCTTATATGCTCTACTAATTAAAAATCATGAAAACAAAAATCAATAAAAGCAAATATCAATACCGGTTTTAATGATACCAATAAAAAAATAAAAACAAAAACCACTAAAGTAGTAAACTATAAAAGACTAAAATAAATCCACTAAAGTAAAGAAACCAAGTAAAAAAGAAAAGAAAAAAAAACACTCTTCATTAGGTTTCCAATTATATATATATATATGAGTTTGATCATTTTCCTCTGTTCTATGTAGCGTGACTTTGATCCTTATATGCTCTACTAATTAAAAATCATGAAAACAAAAATCAATAAAAGCAAATATCAATACCGGTTTTAATGACACCAATAAAAAAATAAAAAAAAAACCACTAAAGTAGAAACTATAAAAGACTAAATAAATCCACTAAAGTAAAGAAACCAAGTAAAAAAAGAAAAGAAAAAAAAAGTTCATTAGGTTTCCAATTATATATATAATATATATATATACATATATATATAAATATATATAATATATAATAAAATAAAATCATAATAATAATAATATGTATATAATATAATATATAATAGTTATTATAATATATATATATATATATATAATATATATATATTAAATAAATAAATTGTGCTAAGTGTAAGGTTGTCTACATGTATATATAGGACAGCAATAATGCTTAGCTAAACTGCTTCAAACCTTAGTATGTAAAATAGTAGAACATGTCTTTCGTTTAGGATAGATTTGATATTGTGGATGGTTTCAAAAAAATAATAGTGTCTTAATTCATAAGTTAAAAATGTTGATTTTAAAAATGAGATGTGTTTATGCGTATAGTTATAACATATATCAACATTGCTAATTAACCACTCTTAAATTGGTGCCATCAAAAAGTTTATCTAATGGAGGAAACACAGAAGTATAGTTGAAAATTGAAAAACACTTTAAAACAAAGAACCATCTTCGATGCCATATCTAGAGTTACCTATCCGAATTGCAGCAAACAATTGGGTTGTCACAGGAAACCAGTTGAGCATTTGGATATGAACGCTTTATAACCCGAACGTGTTCACTTTCAATAATGATTTGATGCATCAAACAATCTTTGGTCATCTCAATGAGCGCTTGAAAACAATAGCTCAACGGGTGGTGCATTGTTTTGATTCATAGCATCAGCATCTTCTTCGCTAGAGGTGGTATTGGCTTCCATTGAAACCACATAGTATTCTGCAAAACAATACAAGAAATTTGATCAAAAAATATGAAACCAGCATGCATAATGCACATGGTGTATATAGATAACAAGACAAACTTTATTTACTTATGTACCAATGTCGTTTCGGGTACTCAGAAAGCTTGTATCAATGAACTGAAGAAAGTCACTTAGCACATAAAAGCCTATGGCTTGTGGTGCCAACAAGAAAGATTGATTGAAGCATTTTGACATGCTATCTTTGAGTAATAAGCCTGAGATATCGACAGTAACAGACTCGGCTATGGTGTCCTCAGCATATATAGCAAATAGAATGATAATTGCGTTCGTCATATCAGAATGCATGGTCTCCTTTTCAATTTCCTGAACCAGAACGAAGTAAATATGTACGCAATGCAAATGTATGCACCCATAGAGCAGACAATTTAATAGTGTGACTCTGTGAGTACTAATACATTAAATACTAACAGAGTCAGAAGTGTTGTATGATTGCATACTTTGATTGTTGTTAATGAATGTATTCCATCATCTCCTGGACGATGTAGGATGCTTTCATTCTTATAAAACTTATAAGTATCTTGTGGGAAATGGCAGATTACATTATAGTATTGTCTCGCAAAGGCATCCCCAATCTCTTGGGCGGAAAGGTGGTGCGTGGAGGCCTGGTCGCGATTCTCTTTAAAGGGTGTCGCTTTAAAAACACCTGTCATTCTTTTCATCTCTGCAAAATAAATAACTGGATGCAACGTAATTAAAGTGATTGATAAAAGCCCTACGCTAAGCAAATTAGAATAACAAGCAAAGCCCCAAAAGACCGGTGAGATCAAACATGATATATATCTCTCTCTCTCTCAAACAAATTCTAGTATACAGAAAGCTCGCGGCTCAAGTCCGGCTCATTGCCTCGTATGACTTATTAAATGAAAGCCAAAATATCAATATATAAAATTATAGCCCGAATTTTAATAAACTCAACATTTTGTAATTTTTTTTAGTTATATGTATCTAAAAATAATATTTTCTTTTTCTTTTTTACTTTTTTTATACGACAATATATGTAAAAAGCACAAAATTTGTAAACAATTGCACTTTACAAACATGAGTCTGCTCGAGCTCTTTATAATTAAACTCAACATTTTAGCTCGTTTACAACCCTACATCTAGTGGCGGAGCTAGTCAATTAATTTAGGGGTATTCACAAATTTTTTTACCGGTCAACGTAGTATCAACAGAGGCGTTGTGGGTTTGGGGTGATCGCAATACTATGACGTTCTGTTTCTTGCGTTGCTGCACATACACAAAACAAAAGGATATCTTATTGTTTTGGAGCTTCGGCTATGTTTGTCAATTGGGTCTCTTTCAATTGTATTATACTTAATTTAGGTTAACTAAATCATTTGAGCCTAATTTTTATACAAGTTTGATGTTGTAAAGGTTTGGGCTTATAAAAGTTTGGAATTTTAATAAATTAAATATCAATTTTTTTAGGGATGTCCCTTTATTTGTTCCATGATATCCTTTATATAACACCGGAAAAAAAATAAAAATTACACAACAAATATAGGGTTGAGCCGTAACCCGTGATACCCCTCCTTATACTATACCTCCGCCATTGCCTACACCCTAGGGTACTCCTCTCCTTCCAAAGGGGACCTTAGAGTTGGTCTTACAAACCAAGATATTCCTAACCCATAAAAATAAAAAAAATAAAAAAAAAACAACTCAATGCATGTCCTCGACTACCAACCTATATGTATACAAAACCCCTTATTTGCACATCATATTGCTAGGTGATTTAGAAAAAAAAAATATAAACCAGTTTGTAAGTTGTTGACTATAGATGGCAAACTATAATAAAGAGAACAAAGGCTTTTAAGCCTTTAGACAACCTATTTATCGAACAAATTTCGGAACGCAAGTACGAAGTTATGTAATATTAGTTGGTGATTAGACTAATACATTACGGATGCTGGTTTGTAAGTGAGTCGCCGCTGATTTTGCTTAAATATGGAAATCTGGCAAGTGTTTTGAGAGTTGATAGATTATTAATCGGTTGCATTTTTAAATCTAGTTTTGTGACCGCCCCACTGGAAGCATATCCGGTGCAGTAGGCATGGTTATAAAAATCCCGACTAGATTTCGATTAGTCGCCGATTAATTACTAATCGGAGGTTCACCAATTAATGGCCGATTAATCGACTAGGTGGTCAATGGCGGTCCTATTATGGCCAGACGCTAGCCAAATTTCGACCAAACCTTATAAATTTCTTCCAGTTACTTAAAAAATAGATTAATAAGGGGTTAAAACGTGTCCACTTTAGAAAACTACATATAAAAATGTGTGTGTGTATATATATAACTAAAAAATACATATAGAATTCTCGATCCGATTAATTCTGATTAATCCTGATTAATCACTAGTAGGTACACCACCGCCGACGAGCGTCTAGCGATTCTTACAACACTGGCATTAGATAACCGTTGGCAAAAGCGTAAATCGTAATAATCTAACTTTTTAAATGGAAAAGGTTACATTACCTCTACTCCTAAGCTACACCAATAAATACTAAATTACATCCATGCTAGGGTTTAAATCTTTCCAAAGGGTTTAAATCTTTCCAAGAGGCAAGAGCCCTGTGACCCGGTTATAGCTTGAATGGCTAGTAATCTAAATAATACTATAATAATAATGATAATGATAGCAAGAAATCCAAACCATTTTTAGTAGTTGATTATAGATGCAAAATTATAATAATTAGATCAAAAGTTTTTAAGCCTTTAGACAAGCTATTTATCGTTTTTTTTAACTTAAGTATGAAATTATGTAATAAAGGATGGTGATTAAACTGATATCTTACGGACGCTGGTTTGTGAGTGAATCGCCGCTAGTTTCGCCTAAATATGGAAATCGGGCAAGTGTTGTGAGAGTTGTTCTTAAGCAATTTATTTTTTAACACTAGTTTTGTGACCGCCTAATCAAAAGCATATCCGGTGCAGTAGGTTACCGTTGGCAAAAGTGCATTAAATCATAATAATTTATATAAATTTGTATTAGTGATGGCAAAAAAATCTAAGCCAGTATTAATGATGACAAATTATAATAACTAGAACAAAAGCCTTTATGCTTTTAGACAAGCTATTTATCGAACAATTTTGGAATTTGGATTTTAATAATTCTAACTATTCGTTGTTGGCCGTCAAAAGCCCCAACTTCAAAAATAACCACTGGCAGTCTCAACTATTAGCATATTAGCATCCAATGGACCATGACTTACAGATCCCTAACGCCGTTAGTATCTGGTAGCCGGAAAAACTTTTTAGCCAAGAAAAGGTTTCTAAAGGTTTGATCTAATGTTACAAAGAAGTTTGGGACAAAAATGTTGAGTTTTCCAGCCAAAAAGCTAAGTTTTCCAGCCAAAATGAGGTTTTCTGACAAGAAAGGAGTTTTCCGGCGACCTCAATAATTGGGGCTTTTACTATAAAAAGGTTTCTAAAGGTCCGTTATAAGGTTATAAATATATTTGAGACGAAAATGTTGAGTTTTTCGGCCAAAAATGAGTTTTCCAGTCAAAAACGACGTTAGGATTCTGTTAGTCAGGGTCAATTGAACGCCAATCTGTTAATAGTTAGGACTGCCAGTGGTTACTTTTGAAGTTGGGACTGTTGGCAACCAACGAAAAATAGTTGAGATTATTAAAATCCAATATTTCTAACAATTTTCAAAACTCATGTACAAAATTATGTAATAAAAGCTGGTGATTAGACTGATAACCTTACGGACGCTGATCTGTGAGTGAGTCGTCGCTGGCTTTGCCCAGTTCTGGAAATCGGACAAGTGTTGTGATAGTTGATCGATCATTAATGGATTGAATTTTAAATCTAGTTTTGTGACGCCCCATTGAAAGCATATTCAATACAATAGATAGCCGTTGGCAAAAGTGCATTAAATCATAATAATCTAAATACTATTATAATAACGTCGGATCTAAAATAGCTTTAGTAGTTGATTAAAGATGACAATTTAAAATAATTCGAACAAAAGCTTTTAAGCCTTTTGACACACTATTTATTGAACAATTTTTAAATTCAAGTACGAAATTATGTAAAAAAAAAAAGCTAGTGATTAGATTGATACCTTACGGACATTGGTATGTGAGTGAGTCGCTGTTGGGTTTGCCCAAATCTGAAATCTGGCAAGTGTTGTGAGATTTAATCAATCATTGACCATTAATCAATTGAATTTATAAATCTGGTTTTGTAACCGCCCATCAAAAGCATACCCGGTGCAGTAGGTAGCCGTTGGCAAAGGTGCATTAAATCATAATAGTCTATATAATATTATAATAATGATTACAACAAATTTAAATAATAACTAGCCGATTTGCCTACGAGATGCAGCATGAAATCGGTCGGTTCAGCTTGTTACGTAGGGGAATTTGGTCAGTTCTGGTTCTATTCGTTACGTATCATTATGGTACTCACACTCGGTTTAAAGTAATGATATGTTTAAAATAATGTGTTTTACATTAAAAACCATAAAAACGAGTGCTAATGGTTGTCACCTTACTATTTTCATTAAAACTCTTTTTCAAGAAAGTTATATAGGAACGACGAGAAAAAAATATTGAAGACACACGTGTATTTAGCTTTATAAAAAGATAATCAACGGGGTTGTCGGTGGAAAATTAAATTAAATAAAAACTAAATTGTAGCAACCCTGTTATTCTTGATAAAAACTAAGTTATATTGAGATGTAAAATTGACAAAGGATCAAAATAAGAGATTAAGGGGCATGAATTGTCAAAAACCATAATTATGCTTTACTGGAAGCCTTGCGGTTAGCAAGGGGTGCCGGACAGCTATAGAATGGCTAGTAGCTGCAGTTTTGCCACACTTTGACACCTTTCACCTCCTTTGCCCCCAAATCTTGTGGTTTTGACACATAGGTGGACACGAATCACCCATCTAAGCCTCCTTGGACACTTGTCCACTCCTCTCGCATTTGCTACAAATAACCCCTTTGGGTACCATAATTTTCATTCCAAACACAGTTTACTCTTCTAAGTCTTGTGTGTGTTTCTGTTTCGTAGCTTAATTCCGTCTGAGTGTCATGAATTTCAAACAGTTTGACCATTCTGTTTGACTTTTAGTTCTGACCACTAGGGTTAACCATTTTCATATTAGGTTTACCCAAATGGTCTTCATAACGTAGGGAATAGAACCCTACATTTACATCTTATAATCATCACGTTTAAATGGGTCAATTTAACAAGTCAAACCTGAATTTTGTAAAAGTCAAACTCAGCTATATGTATTTACCAAAGAATGATCTCTAAACTATGTAGTGTAATATTTTAAACATAGGCATAACAATAATATATTTTAATATGTTCGATTTATCACAAACCCATTTTCCTGTCCGAACCCGTATTTACGCATACGACTCGTTAAATGGCTTAAACTATATAAAGAAGTCGTAACGAGTCAAACCCTTTTTTAAATCAAAATGTAGGGTTAACAAACCATATTATATGTGGCTTCTCATTCGTATGGTTATAACCAACATTCTATCTAGTCACCACTTATTCTAGCGAAACCATGCTTAAATCCACCTTAACTGATCAAGTCTCAAAGACATATAATGATTGGTAAACAATTCTCATGGATATTGTTTCCATTCACTCTGGACTATAGAGCCCTCCAGTTGTCGCACCATAAGCCAATGAACTTTGAGTGCGGCAGTACTACAAATCAAATACGTTGTGTTGAACCACTAGTACAAGTAAGTAATTTTAACTCTTTTTATCAAAACTTGGGATATATTATAAAACCCGTGGTTCAGGTATGACAATGGGCTAAATGCTTTCAAATGTGATAATTCGATTTTATCCGTATTGCTTGAATAACATAAAGCATTGGGGGGTTGATATTACCGTATCCAGGTTCCCCGATTCATTTATTATAATGGTCATAAGTGTGGTGTGTAGGCATACACCTGACAGTCACAAATGTGGTGTGTATATTAGATAAATACTAGTCTCCGTACTAGTTCGTGAATGTGACAAGCATGTAAAACTAGTAAACAAGATTACTTGTCTCATGATTATTAAATGTTTTTAAAAATGAGTCTATTAATTGTATTTACCAGTGACAGTAGACATATTTTTAAAGATTGACTTACAAGTGGCGAACCTAGATAGTAGGCTGGATAAGGTTCGGTCTTTAGCTTTGGAATTTGCAACTCCAACGGAAAAGACCCATGATGACTCTAAGTTCATTTTAAATTTTCAATCCACCTTTGGGTTATATTGTATCAGATATTGATACTTCATGTTTTTAATATATCTAGAGAGTTTTTAATACTCGAACTTTATTGTTACTCTCTATTTCCACTGCAATGTGAAACTGGTATACAATCGTCACGCTGATACCCCACGTTCGGGCCCATCAACGCAGAAAATTCGGGGTGTGACATAAGTTGGTTAAGAGCGTCTACATTTTAAAGTATATACCGATACCGGTTCCGATGATACCGATATCGGTATTGGTATTGATATTGGTGTCGTTCGTCATGGTACCGTAATGACATCGGCATTTGATCTAGCCTACGATACCAAGAAAAGACTATATTTCAAACACAACCACATTTTCAATAAAAAGTAATAAAATTAAACGTGTTACGCATATAGTTTTTTGAAGCAAATGTACACAAGTAATCAGAGAAAACCCAAATTAGCAAAAAAGTTAAATGCACTAAAGGCGTATATTATATATAGTATCGCTATAAAATAGTAATAATGAAAAGTAATAAAATCTGTAAATTAATTGTTGTTGAAAAAAAAACAAATATTATTACAAAACAAAAGGAATGAAATATTATTAGAAAAAAAAATATTCAATGAATCTACTCTTCATTGTAATGTAAATAAATTCATATGTATATAATTATTAGAAAAAAATCATATAAAGGTTATTTGAAAAAAAAATCAAATATCAAATACTATTAGAAAAAAGAAATAGAATTAAAATGTTTGAAAAAAATATAATATCAATCAAAAAGTGAATCTAGTATTCATTAAAGTTGTAAATATAAATTCATATGTATAATTATCAGAAAAGAAAATCATTTATAGGTTATAAAGAATCAAGTATTATTAGAATAAACAAAAAAAGAATTAAAAAAATTAATTTACTATTTATCATAGTTGTATAACAATAACTATATATAATATAATAATTACAAATTTAAATAATAAAAATTAATTACATAAAAATTAAATAATTAGGAATAAAACTTAACTAAATTAAATAATTAGGAATAAAACTTGACTAAATTAAATAATATAAGATGCATTACATAATAATGAACACTAAATTAAATAATCATAAAAATAGTCTAAACTAAAATAAATAATAGAAACAAAAAAAACATTAAAATTGAGGAAGTCATGGGTTCAAGTCCCACAAGAAGTAAAAAATGAAAGAAATTTTTCGTTAAAAAATAATAGGAAAAAGTATGAAGGCCCGTGCGTTGCGAAGGAACTGTTAAACCGAACAAAAAGTAAACGTAAAATCATTAAACCACGCACGTGCGTTACGTAGTGTTAACTCGCTAAATGTAGCTCGATACATAAACAAAACGTTAATAATTTGACGTCAAAATGAAAAAAAAAATAGATGTGAAATCAATATCCTATGATGACTTTCCTTGTTTGTTAATTGTTAGACTATTATATACTTGCAAACAATATCTATATCATTTAAATACAACTACCTTTGATCGTTCAAGATAGTATAATTAATTTATCTTTTAGTCTCTCAATATAAATTATCTGTAATTTATAAAAACATAAATTTTAATATCATTTTTACTTATGTATTATAACATTAATAAGTTAATTTATCTAGAAACTGATTAAAAAAGGTACTTGCGGTTTTCTTTTGTTTTTTCCTTCAAAATATTCATGTCTATGTTATCATTTTTTTTATACAAATTTATCTGTTATAATCTTCAAACAACTACACTAAAAAGGATTGGACCTCTGATAAACCTTAAACACTACATCGGTTATAACCGATGTCTGAGTCCGCGACACAAGTTATAACCGCCGGAGAAATTCTAACCGACGAATCAAGTCGGAAATCGGACCAAATTCATCGACGACCTGCCCTATAAATACCTCCTCGAACCTCTGCAAGCTTTTTCGCTCAAAACCGCACCTTTACCCGACGTAATTTCACTCGCCGGAAAATTTTTGCTCATCGCCGGAAAACCGAACCCTTCACTTCTGAGCCTTACTGAACCCCCTGAGCTTATACCGAAGTCACCCACATCCTTTTCAAGCTTGCTGAAGACTCTCTGCTACAAGACACACGACGCCGGAATCTTTTGCTGTCGCCGGAGTTCTGCCGGAGAAACAGAGGAGTCCAGTCGGTATACCTTACGCCTAATTTTTCTTTCTTTTTATTTATATCTCACCTGTAATTAACTGAAACACACTAACAAACATGAATAAAACTTCGAACCAGTCAGTCATCGTTTCTGGTTAAAACTGACGAAGAAGACGAAGTTTCGGTAACATATAAGTATAATTATAATCAAGTTATAACTCGGGTTAGACACACAGTCCAGCGGTGGACTGTGTGCACAATAAACACGTAAACGTCTCGAGTTCGAATCTTGTCCCACGCATGCTGCCTTAATAAAAATGTCCTTTTTTTGTTAACCGAACCGGAGTCACCGCTGTACATGTTAAGTTTATTAATAACCGGAATAATAACCAAGTTAGACACACAGTCCAGTGGTGGACTGTGTGAATGTTTAATCACACGTCACGAGTTCGAGTCCGGTCTACTGCAACGATTCGGACAATTATCTAACTTTTTAAAATAAGGCAGAAATGAAATAATGAAGTTTGTTCATAAGTATAATATAAATCGGATTATTTAACAAGTTAGACACACAGTCTAGCGGTGGACTGTGTGTTAACTCAACCCACAGGTCCCGGGTTCGAGACCTGTGGAGCGCACCGGTCCGATTCAGTAAAATCTTTTTAGAAATAAATTGATTTTCGGATTAATCTAATTAATACATAAATATAATTAAAAACAGAAATATTTCGGGTTAGACACGTAGCTCAGTTGGTAGAGCTGCGTGCACGCGTACGGGAGGTCTCGGGTTCGAGCCTCACTCAGCGCACGCTTACACGCATACGAACCGGTCAAACAGTCAAGGTCAACGGTCAACGGTCAAAAAAAGTCAACTTTTTTTTATTATTTTTATTTATTTATTTTAATTAAAAATCAATTAAAAATACTTAAAAATAACATTTTTAAGGTTAAAAAATAGCCTTAAACTCACAAAAATACACCCAACAATCCTACTAAAATGGATTAATAAAATCCGTTTACTTACCGAACCATAATGCTATTTGTCTAGGTTAATTTCACTCGTGGTTAAAACCACTTCGCGTGCATTCAACATTATCAACCGAACGCACCCACTGTGAGTGAATCTTACAACTCCCCTTTTTAAATTACACGTTTTGGGTGTGTCATGTGTCACAAAATAATTAACTTGTTTATTTAAACTTGTGCCATACCATATCGTGATCTAAACTTAGATTGTTTATATTGTTGTGATTATGTATTTCATTTTGTCAACTTGTATGAAATTCGTTCATTAAGCCCATCAGTTCCTCGTGGTAGACGAGTTGAGCAACGCGTGCCTCAAAACAAATCCATTATTGTTCATGTGTGTATTATTGAGTTTTTATTGTTTGTAGTTATGTCTTTCACATTATCATGTTTATGCAAATTCATTCATTAGGCCCATCAGTTCCTCGTGAGAGACGAGTTGAGCAACGCGTGCCTCTAAACGATCCATTATTGTTCATGTGTGTATTGTTTAATATTAAATTGATTTATGAATAAGTTACATCTATTTTTACTCATGTGTGGTTGTGCACTTTATTTCATAATCAATTAAATAAACTTGTTCAAATGTTTTCCATAGGATTCACTCGCCAACTTTTTGTTGATCCAAAAACCCTTTTACACATGATACAGGTGAACAGGATGAAGCAAGGAAAACATAGGAAATGCCTTAGAAGAAAACAAAGAAGCTTAGATTGATGCTTAGGTCATGATGTAATTATGTTTGTGAATTTCCATTAAATTGTATTAATGAATATGGAACGTTAAAATAAATGTCATGAGCTTTGATGATAACCCAATCATGCCCCGATCACCTTTTCCGCTGCGGGTCGGGGTGTGACATGCACAAGTGTTTAAATATAATAAGGAATTAAACGACACATGATACACCCCAAAATGTGATTAAAACGGGGAATTGGTAGAGATTCACTCACATTGGGTGCATTCTTTGATAACGTTGGATGCGCACGAGTTTTTGGGATTTGATCGACGAGGAAAACTAACCTAAAATAATAACGAAATGGTTTGGTAAATAAATGGATTTTATTTGAGATTAATATTTTTAATTCATAATCTTAATAGGATTTTTAGATTTATTTTTGTGAGTTTAAGGACATTTTCTAACTTTAAAAATATTATTTTTAAGTATTTTTAAATAATTTTCTGATTAAATAAATAAAATAAAAATAAATAAATAAATAAATAATGTTGACTTTTTGACTCTGACCGTTGACCGTTGACCGGTCGGATTGTGTTAATTATATGCGCTGAGTGAGGTTCGAACTCGGGACCTCTCGTATACATGCACGCAGCTCTACCAACTGAGCTACGTGTCTAACCCGAAATATTCTCAGTTTTAATTATATATATATACTGATTAACTTTTATCTTATTTAATTTATTTCAAAAATGATTTAAAATGGCCGAACCGACTTCAGTGACCCGGAGTCGAACTCGAGACGTTCGGTTCGAGCACGCACAGCCCAACCAGTTGGGCTGTGTGTCATATCTGTTTAACTTATGGATTAAATTATACTTATTAACATTCGGTGACCTGATCTGATTCGGTTGTAAAAATGTTGGTTTTAATTCTGAAATTCGGTAACGTATGCGATTCGAACCCGGGACGTGTGCATTGTTTGTGCACACAGTCCACCGCTGGACTGTGTGTCTAACCCGGTTAAGTATTCAGTTTTAATTAAACTTATACACATGTTCGACTTCGTCTTCTTCGTTTACAAAGACACAGAACAAAGATGCCCGACTGTTCTTGTTTAGATCGGTCATTGAACATATAATTGATTGGAATGAAATGGATAAAGAGGGTTACGGAGTAAAATGTACCGAACATAATATTTTTCTCAGATTTCCGGCAAAGGGTCGTCGGCTCTGATTTGTGACTTCCGTCTGAGTGAATCAATTAACAGTTTTGATCAATGAGTTGTGCAATTAAGTTACTAAGCAAGGGATATCAGGGGTTTTAGATGATTGTACCGATTCACAGCGAGACTTCGGAATTTTCAGTGACTTTCCGGCGAGTGCAGGAATTCCCGGTAACGTTGTCTGAGACGGATTCTGGTTGAACGATTTATGTTAATACTTGTCTAATAATGGATTGCAAACAAAAGAGTCGAGAAATTTACCGATTTGGTGTAAGTCTCGGTTTTCCGGTGAAAGTCCGGCGAATGCAGAATATCTCCGGCGAGTGCTAAAGCTTCGAGAGATTGTGCGATTTTGAGCGAAAAGGTTACCAGAGGTTTGGGTGGGTATTTATAGGGAAGAAACAGAATGTATTGAGTCCGAATTTGGTCTTGATTCGTGGTCAAAGTTTCTCCGGCGGTTACGACCGCAATTGACTGTTAGACGTCGGTTATAACCGATGTCGAAGTCGGTTATAGCGTTTTAGTCAAAAGGAAAATGGCTAAACTCGCGGATTGCCAGATTTTCCGGTGATCGCGAGTTCTGCCGCGCTGAGGTCCGGTTTTGAATTTGAGTTTTAATTTAAGTATTATTTGTTTCAGTAATTTCACAAAGGGGTCATGTGGCGGAGTGGTGTAGTGTGTGCTTGTGCTTATGGGCTACCCGGGTTCGAAACCCAGCAGCCTCATTTTATTTTTTTATTCACTTATTTTTATCATTTATTAATTATAGTTTTTAAATTCTAAAATGTTTATTAATTATGTATTGTTTAAAATTAGTTTGAGCAATAAATATGCAACGAAAATTTTTAACTGGATATTCGATTAATAAACGAAGCGGGTTTTGGAAACCCGTTTTTCGACGGATGTTACACTGAGAGCCACAAAATTTGATAGATATATTGGGAAAATAATAACTAAATTAAATAAAATTGAATTTTAGAAGTCGTATAAGGTTTTGTATTCGAGTTACACTAGACGTCACATGAACTGACTATCAAATTATATTTAATATCTATGAAAAACAACGGATCACATATCCTACGGATTAGTGTTAACGTTCAAGATGGAAGTTTTAGTTAGATAAACAAATTCGGTAGATATTTTGGCAGCATAAAATTTAGTCAACACAGATTTTTTCATATCGAAAGAGTTTACATCGTTTAAGCCATGGGGGAGAACAAGTGTGTTGATCTCCTCTCATTCTAAAACGTGCGATCTCTAACGCATGTGTCTGGGAGCTACTAGCGCATGACTCATGCGTTAACATACTAATCAAGCATGTCTCATACATTACATCACACAACGTATAAGATAAGTCAAATGCATATCTCATGCATTGACTAATATTCATGTGTTACACATGTCGCACCCAATCGATAACGGAAACATCGAGGCGAGACATAATAAATTGCTCAAAGACAACATAATACTAAATATAGGATGAGCAAACAATCAGGGCAACTTACAAAAAGCTTGAAGCTTTAAGAGGTAAAGATCGCTCAGTCCCTAGAAAGCCAAATTATGAAGACTTACCTATCAGATCAAAGGCCATCCATCAGATCTAAACTTCCATCAGCAAGTCAAGCCTATTCATTTGTTAGAAGCCATCTTAAAAAACAGAAGGACATGTCTGCAGAGGATGCAAACAGATTTGAAGAAGACATTTTGAATGAAGGAATAAAAAACATAATTATGTATGAACTTCCTGATACAAATCAAGCTGATCCGGTAAAACAAGTCTTGGGAATGCAAATCATTTCGCCTCTTCCAATAACATCACTCCCAGTAAACCATATTGCTTCAAAAATTCAAAAGTGTTCAGCAGACAAAGCCAGCCATGAATTGACTTTGGTCAGGGCAAATGGGGAAGTGCAAAAGACTTCAATGAACATCATCATAAGCTTGAAAGTTGAAGATCTGCAAAATTTATTAAATCTTCCACTTGAAAGGGATGCTAATAACTCATTATCAGAAAGATAAAGATTCAAACAAAACTTCAAAGCTCAAATCAAGATAATGTTAAAGAAGAGGAATAAAAGTTGATCTAATAAACATCTGTTTTGGCATCATCTGTTCTGGGGAGATTGTTGGATCTACAAAAGAACAAATGACATCCAAAAGCCAAAGCAAGATCCAATAATCAAGAAATAAGCAAATGATTGAACCAGACCCTCCCCAAAGATAGTGAATCTTGAACAGCTATTTAGAACATTTGATTAAGAGCATGGCTAACATCTGATGAAGACTTGGAACCGCTGTTCAAGAGTACAAGCAACTGTTAAGGGCTAGCATCTGTTGAAGACCAAAGCTCTGATCAAGCAATCTATTAGGCCAAACAGATGTTTGGACAATTGCAACAGAGGATAGCTTAGACAGTGGTTTCTCCATGTAACAGTATTTATCTTGTTAGTGTTTTAGTATAGCCTAGATCAGATGATAAGATTTGCTTAGATTTTGCAAATATCTGAGAATCTTTACTATTAGGAATGTTAGATGTCACTATCAGGGTGATGTCAGCTGATCTCTTAACAGAGCTTTCGTACTTGTATAAATAGATCACACCTATTAGTAATTTATTTATCACACACACACATTTTCTCTTGTACGAACTGATTTGTTTGCGTGATCAGTTGAGGGGGAGTCTATAGAGTCAGTCGATTTGTAAAACATTTAAATTGTGATGATTAATACAACAATCGTTGATGATGACTCCCAGTTTATGAATATTATTGTGATAATCAATATTTGTTTGCAAACAAAGAAACTCAGTTTCTAATAGATAGCATCAGTCTAGGGGGAGATTGTTAGGCTCTAAGTGTTAGACTGATGCATCAAATATACACAACAAGCTATGGTTATGATTGGGCTTTACCAGGTTAGTTTATATTAGGGTTGGACCTTTATAGGTGATTTGAGCCATGCCTAAAGCCATACGGGCCAGGCAGGCCCATGGGAAGCCCATGTGGGGCATGGGCTTGTCTAGGGTATATAAACCGTTTTATGTCAAACCTAGGATAAGCCTCCTAGTTACAAAATTCTAGAGAGAGATAGAGAGAGACAATTAGAGAGTTTGCACTTTGTACTAGACGATTTTGCTAGTGATAGTAATAGAATCATGTGTAAGTTGAAAGTGATTCAAGTGTTCATTTTTGTTTTATTCTTAAATCACATCAAGTATATTAGGATTTGACCTTTATAGGTGATTTGGTTCATGCCTAACGCATGTGGGCAGGCAAGCCCATGGGAAGCCCATGTGGGGCATGGGCTTGTCTAGGTATATAAACCAGTTTTGTGTCAAAACTAGGTTAAGCCTCATAGTTACAAAATTTTAGAGAGAGAGAGAGAGAGGCGATTATAGAGTTTGCACTTTGTACTAGGCGGTTTTGCTAGTAATAGTAATAGAATCATGTGTAAATTAAAATTGATTCATGTGTTCATCTTCGTTTTATTATTCAATCACATCAACTTTGGATTCCACACAAACTTGATGTTCATTGACATCATTGTTAGACCCGTTGTACGAGACTTACAATTACAGATAGTTTAAAGTTTCAAAGCGTGATCCAAACTATTAAACCTTATTTTTTTAATTTGTAGACAATAACCGAATAGTATGAATCTCAAACCGGCCAAACCATATGAGTTCCCTCGATTTGAACATTTATGTCGGTTTCAACGGTTACAAACAAGGTACAAAAGGGAATCATAAACTCACGTTGCAAACAGTAGTAAAAACTTGACGCATTGTCAGTTTTTACATGTTCTAAATGTACAAGTCACTCATGCATCCAAGGGCTCCATGTGCCTGTATTCGTATATTTGTCGCAACAAACTAATATTTCTGTTATTTTTCTATAATAAATTGTTGTGCACAGAACCTCGTATCGGACTATAGTTTATGCAATTCTCAACATGTAAACCGCACCCAAATGGAACAAACTCAATATAAATCATAACCGCACGCAACGACAAGGTGTACCATAGCAATGAATGGTTGTACATTGCTCTTCTTTGAGATAAAAGTGTAGTCCACTCCTAACCGAGTCAACTCACTTTTCACCCGTGGAAGAGAGGTTAAAGCGTCTTCCAATAATGTTAAACCTCTTTTTGCAGCTATAGGGTACAATATCTGTAGCAATATAAATAACAAAGTACAAGTTACTATCAGCAATATAAAAAAAGCATTGGATCCTTGGGCCACACGAATATTGAAAAAGTTGGGGGTTATCATTTAACTTGAGGTAAAAATCAGATTTTGGCCTGTCATATCTATACGTTAAGTAAACATTGTGTGTTTAATTAACCAAGTCTTGTTCAGGTTGAGCTGTTTAATCCGTTTACCCACCGGCACATTTGCCAATTATTACAACCCGTCAACTTGTATACAACATGTGGTACAACTAGGATGGCTCAGACTCAAAATTAAGCAAGCCAACTCGCCTTCTTTGATTTTTATTGAGCTGAAATTTGAGCTTGAGACAGCTCATTTAGGTTAAAAATAATATTTTTATTTATTTTAACATGTAAGTAAACATTCAATATTAAAATTATTATTTGGGTGGTGTCTAGTGGGCTAATGGACCATATGTTATGTGGGCTTACTTATAAATGAAATTAAATTTTAGCTTATAAACATTATAATTTGGGTTTAACTTAAACGAACCAAACGAGTGAACTTAACATGGCTTGAGCTCAGCTCAGCTGTTTTTATAAACAAGCCAATTTCGAGCTAGCCACAAGCTACAAACTTTTGAACAACCCTGGTTACAACCCCATTTGACTTGTTTAGATAAATGGGTTAAGCGGGTCATCATGTTCAGGTTACATGATTTTAAGTGTATTTAGATTAGGATTAATGTCTTTAACACGAATAACTATGTGAGACACATTCAGGTTCAGTTATTCAACCCGCCAACGCAACGCGATCACCACCCCTGTTACAGTTTTGAGTTATGTATAGATGTAGAGGATTCAAATGAGAAGAAAATTTTTTGTAAAAATAAAAAGAATAACTTTTAAACCAATAGAAATTCTTCATTTACTTTATTTAATGTGTATTTAATGTTATGGAAAAGAGCATATAAGTAAATCTATAATTGTCATTAATTAGCTAATTACTTAAACTTGGAACTCATCTTTTTAATATACTCTTTCAAGATAAAATAATTATAGTGAAGGAAATTTTCGACATGTGTAGGATAAATTTTAATATGTGTATGATAAATTTTGAAATGTGTAGGGTAAATTTACATGTGTGTAGGGTAAATTCCGGTAAGTGTAACACATATTATGTAGGATAAATTTTGAAAGTATTTAGTTAGGATAAAAATGTTTTTAGGCTGTATATGAGAATGAGAGGATAAATTTTCATAAGATAAATATTATGAGAGAAGTTATAAATTATTTAATGTTTTACCATTACGTTCTTTCTTCTTTTTCTTCTCATATTAAATTTCTTCCCAAATGAACCATCCACTGTATAGATTATCCTTAAGAAAAAGAAAAATGTTGCTATGACTACTCAGAAGTAATAACAATAATGGCAATGGGTTCCTTCCTACAATTGGGACCACGGTACCTGCTTGTATTGTACAATTTAGGCCAAATTGATGCTTGATGTAGTACTATCATCACAACTAAAGCTAGTTGGCCTGGCCACACTCCAATGACGCAACTAGCATTCCATGAGGGGTGAGACAAGCAAACATTATCACCCCTTATCTAAAGGAAACTTACCATTTGATTGTTAAAAGTGTCAAAAAATTACTTGATGTTTAACTTCAACCAAAATAATCATAAACCACATTGACCACATGAATTTAATAGTTTGACCATTGAGTCCATGATGCTTCGTGCTAGTGATAGTTTTTGTAATTTAAAACAAAAAAGACATCATTGTTTGCGAAAATGGATGATATAGACGAATGGTATTCTTTCCTTTTTCTTAATTCTCAAAGAGAATCATCATTTGTTTGCAAGAAAAAGTCAGGTACAAAGGTATAAAGAGTTATATCGCTCAAAAAGTAAGATCTATGTAAAGTGCTAGATTTGAATTTTGTATTTTAAACAGGGTGCGTGTTTCACGGGACAAAGAAGCTCGAATGTGTAAAGTTTGTGACACCAGTACACATGTGTCATCGCCACATTAGACCACATGGAATCAATTGGACCATACTACAAAGTTTTCACCTTTGCAAGAATCATCTTCTGTGCAAAGTGACTACCATGAGAGGTTGATATATACTTTGTAAAATTTGATACTTTATGTAAGCAAAAGGGTACCTGCATCATTTGGGCATTGAGCTCTTTAATCACTATAGGCGTATGTACAATCCATCCCACGACATCTTTTTGATACAACTACCCACAACTGTAGAACTCAAAAACTTTCACTAAGAAAAAGAATATGGTCGTCATCGTTGAGCGACATGGAATTTATGCGACAAACTCAGCCGTAAAGTGATTTCTTCTGCAAACATTCGGCTAACTCTGCTTATAAAACTAAAATTAATCGATAATCACAAAGTAAAAAAAACATAGGCATCCAAATACAGAGGGTGAAAACAATCTTAGAAAGCTAAAGCTATGCAATTTTAGTGATCTTAAAGGACAACAAGTAGGTAGGGGCACACAATGTGTGTCTGCATCTAAAGGATACATGACATTTATTCAATGCCACGAGTTATAACACTCACGATAATGATTTCACATCAATCAACATCCATGTTTAATATTCCAAAATCCAAATTACAAAGAGTAAAGATAAAATGTTTGTTCGATAAAAACAAATCTTGAAACTAGTAACTGACAAGAAGCACATAATCACTACTTCGTAACTTCAATTTGGTAGCTCATTAGTAAACATTTGATTCCCTCCAGCAGAGGTCTCAAGTTTTAATAACCCCTTGAAGGCAATGGAAGTTGTATTTTACCTAGTCTCATTGGTTACCAGGTTATTGTGGGTGGGGGGGGGGGGGGGGGGGGGGGACCAGTGGCGGAGCTTAAACGAAAACTCAGTGGGGGCCGGACTCTCAAAATCCAAATCGGTAGAGGTCGGACTCTTAAAAATCCAATAATTTACACTACAAAACAAAATTTTCAGAAATTTTCAAAAAAATATAACACTACGTGAAAAAAAATCGGTGGGGCACCCCCGGACCACAAGTAAGCTCCGCCCATGGGGGGATCATGAGTTTTCCCGTGACGGATTCCTAGGTTAACAAAAAAGACAAAAGGCTAGTTGTTAACTAATTATGTAAGGTAAGCAAAATCATAATAACAGTAGTAGCATCACAAGCATAAGTAATAAGATTAGCACTTGTTAAAATACTACCCTATGTTATTCCTTAACTACAATGTGGTCCTCACACTTTTGTTTTCTATCCATCTCTTCACCTTTTCCTTTATCTTCACTCTTTCTATATAGACGGTATTCGCTCCTTTTTTAAGAGGATGGAAACAACAAAATCGGGAAGGGTAGTCAGAAGCATGAACAATAACTTGAAAAACGAGATGATGGAAGACGGGGAAGAAGACGATGATGAAACCTATGGTGAGAGTACCCGAAAGAAAAAGGTGACAGGAAAGAGGGGTTCGAGTAGCGGTAGTATGCAAGCTTTCTGTCAGGTGGAAGGTTGTACAAATGATTGATTAACTGCAAGACGTACCACCGGCGACATAAAGTTTGTGAGGTTCATTCTAAGGCTCCAATTGTTTTACCGGTGGATGCCAACAGCGCTTCTGTCAACAATGCAGCAGGTAATAAAAACCTTTTTTTTTAATATTTGCCATTAAAACTAGTTACAAATGAATTTGCAGGTTTCATGACGTAACGGAATTTGACGATGCCAAAAGGAGTTGTCGTATGCGTTTGGCTGGTCATAATGAACGCAGGCGTAAAAGCTCCTACGAGAATTTTGGAGAAAGTTCTTGAATGTTTGAGAAACGAAGGTTGTTCATGATGAATGAAGGTGGCTCACCGACTAGTGATATCATAAGACGTATATGTCTATATTTGCTATCTATTGTGCTCTCTCCCTTCTGTCATGCATAAGTAAATATAAGGATTATTAGGATATATAACTAAGTGAAGCAGTGTACCAATCGTACTATGTGTGTTTATGATCGCTTTCTGGGTGCAAAATGTGAGTAAAAATAATATTAATGTCGAGAATCAAGTGTTTCTTTTTTAATATTTGATTGTTCGAAAATTATTGCTTTAGTACCAACACGAGGTTTTGAATGCGTTCGACCTTAAAATCAGGGACTGCCAGGTACCATAATCACTGCCATTTTAACCTTAGGCTGTAGTTGTAGACAACAACTGCTGTTGTTACTACTGCAGACACAAGTTTACTTTTTTTCACCATCCTTCATTCCTCGTCCTTGGTGTCTAACACAACGAGTCTCATTTCTGTCTGAGAAAACCTCTCAGAATTCACACAAATTTGCCTTGACCCTTACTTCCACCAACTAATGGTCAATCCCGTGTCGTTAGGGCTACGACATTCCACATCATGGCCATCGGTATCTTGATTAATCAATCAAGGGTCTCTACATTGCTCGTCATGGTCACTTAACTTTGGGTTCTATCTCAACCCCGTCCCCTTTCACACCTCCATCTGACACTCACGCCTTCTCTACAGCAGATTTAGCTAGTCCTTCACCTTCCTTTGCCTCAACTAGTCTCGTTCATCTTCTACGCCACCTCGTCCACGTCCTTATAATCTACACCACAACTCTAAACAAAGGTTCCCCTTTTACATGCCAACCACATCCCCATGTGGCCTTGTCTCTCCTACACCTCTTACCAAACCTACGATTGCCAACAAGTCTGCTGTGAGGCGTCAAAGCCATGACAGATGATTACTTCGAGCTTGTTAAAAGTGGCAATTGTCTCTACTCTCTTGTTCTTCGTGTCCCAATAACGAGCGTAGTAAGTGGGTTTATAGATTGAAACAAGAAAGACAACGTTGTCACTCGCCAACAACCAGACATTGACTTTCATGAAACATTTGGTCACGTTGTCAAAACAACAATTACAAGGAGGGTGTTATCACTTGCAGATGCTCGTAATTGGCCACTCCGACAGTTAAATGTTCAAATTGCATTTCTTCACAATCTACATGGCACGTGTGGCAACTAGACCATTTATGTATTTTCCATAGGTCCATTTATCGGTTTTAAGAACATTTAAAGAGTCTACTTACTCTGGGCTCATGCATTCCAAAATGAAACCCAAGTGATGCAGTTTCTAGTGCAATCAAATGGCTCAAGAAAGATTGATTAATCAAAGACGATAAAAAGAACCAAAAGGTTCAAGAACATAGTTCTTTCTATTCAATAATCAACATAAACTGAAAAACAGTCAACCTTAAATGCCCTACTTATACTCAATAATTAAAAGATAAATATGAAAATATAATTCATATAATTAATAAAAGATTTCTCCTCGATCTCTTCCAAATAAGTCTCCACTTTCCAAACAATCTCTGATGAATCGTCATTGGGTACGAGTTCGATGCGGGTTCGGGTCTAGTCAGATGCTCCCGCATCACCAAGCTTTTTGTTTACTTTCATGTAGCTAAATATTTTGGTCCATGTTGAGATGATATTGTAGTCCTAAGTATTGTCATTGAGTGAGTCATTCGTCAACTCAGGTCTGATTTTGCATCCAAGGATCTTGGCATGTTAACTATACTTTAGGCATTAAAATAGTTCCCAAAGGTTCCAACATTATACTAATTTAATTTTGGAACCCAAGCATCTACAACAAGTTGGTTTGTCGGATTCCAAACCCTTGACGACAATTGGGGCTCTTCAAGATGTGTTGGATATCACGTTCGTAATGCATGCTCCAACCACTAAACATCATATTGCAAATAAGCTAAGTGCCTAAGTCTACTTTATCTTCATGTAACAGGTAATTATGGCACTCACATTATCCACTCCTCACAACCGATGCACATTGTCTCAGATGGAGTTCATCTTCCATTGCTCGACTAACCATGCTTTCATGAACATGGTATTAGCACCACTTCACCTTCTATTTTGTGGAAATCTTGGCACAACCAATTCCTCGACTAACCATGCTTTCACAAACACATGTGGAAGTCGATTTCACTTCTTTCGATAAAAGGTTATCTTCACATGAAATTTATCTCCAGGAAGGACCAAGTTGTAAGAATCTTCAAAGAACGCTAGCAACCCCTCGGTTTCTCTTCTTATTATCCAAGCTGCAAGTCTATGCCTGCCTTTTTCTTGTGGGGCGTATTCACGATATGTTGTAGACCTGGGCCAACAGATGGTTGTTTCACAGGCACACGACTGCTGGGTGTGTAATTGGGTCGTTTGGCAGAAGCCATACAAAGCTGAGTCATCATGTGCGACTGACCACCTTAACCATGATCTTCCATTACAACAGTTGGGCACATTGTTCTATTCCTAGGTGATGCGACTGTAACCGAACGATATGAGCTGCAGCCCTATTGTTAGTTTTGGTGGTGAAACTATATCCCAACTACGCATAGATCTATCCTAATTTTGACGGTTTGAATTGAACCTGTGTTGCTAGAGGCCGATCAACAACACTAAAATGTACTAATAGTATTACAATAGATTATAGACTATAGGGTATTAATGTGTAACATTAATCTGAATATATACCTTGTACGTGTAACCTATTATCTACAACAATACAATACAATACAATACAAAGATAATTTGCCCATTAAAACACGATAATAGTACCCAATAGTTATCTTCAAGCATGTTCAATAATCAATTAGCTAGGCAGAAGGGACCATAAAAAGTAGTTCATCTACAAATCATAAAGCTTTTCCTCTCGTAACTACAAGTTTACAAAACAGTAGATCATCTTACAGCAAATATGATAACACATACAACAATCTCAGTCACATATATGATCCAACATTCGAAATCTATTAGCAATAGACTTTGACTTAACGATAACGGTTGGACTTTAGGCCTTAGGCAAATTGTCCCCACTTTGTTCCTGATATCATGACAAAAGTATAAAGATCAGATGTTAGGGGCTTCAAGTGAAAAAAAAAAGTGTTGCCACATGGGCGCCCTTTTTTTTCACCCTTCACGCGTGTGATGTGGGGTTGAAGCAGCTCTAAATGATTGGTTTATATATTAATTATTAATAATAACGAAATTTGCCCCGCCCCCGCCCCTTTGTGGCGGTGTCCGAGCCCCACGCCCTGCTGAGGTGGCACAGTTGGCTCCCAAAACACATAGCCAAATGGATGAAACATTAATCATTTCTAAATCAACCAGCATTTCATCTACTGTTCTACCATCATAGTCAACCCTAAGGTTTCTACCAGTTCCTCACACTCAAAATACCTCTACAATCTACACATAACTTGTTTCTTAAATTGAGATTGTAAGATTTGCAAGTGATAACAAATTAAACAAAACAGATTTGAAAGTTTGAAAAATTAAACGAACCTTGATGCTGATGACCAGCGATCAGCCTTAACCCATCTGCTGCACATTGCTTGTAATACCTCTTTGATTCTAGATCAGACTATGCAAAATTCAAGATTTTGGATCGAAATTCCGGCCGTAAGTTCGACCACATATTTCGTCGCTTCCGCAAGTTTAGGGGGTTAAAAGAGAATGGGGAAAGCTTGATGTATGTTTTAAGTTTATTATCCAAGTTAAGGGATCGGAGTTTTGGGTAGGGTGTAGACGAGCCAAGCGGGCTCGCGAGCTGTTTGAGATCGGCTTGAGTTTAGATTTGAAATAAGCTGAGTCTTATCATCCGAATTAAACTTGAGCCAAAATAAAGCTAGTTTACTTATCGAGCTCGAGTTTGTCATATGAAGCTTGTCAGGTTGTCGAGCCTTAATGTAATATTAGTTTTAATTAATATTTGATAACATTTACCCTTATTTAAAATTGTCTAGTAAACGACAAATCCAAGTTTATCTAAAAATAAGTTTGTTTAGCAAACAAGCCCGAGCTTCACTTATCTATCTCGTGAGCCTAAATGAGTATATTATTTTTATTTAATATATTAATTAATAGATAATAAACGAGCCGAGTTCGAGCTCAAATTCTCATATATTAATCGAGTTCGGACTTGGCTCGGCTCAACTTGTTTGCATCCCTAGTTTTGAGTTGTAAATTTAGTAGTTTAAGATTTTTTGTATGATATGAAAGCCTTTGGTTGGTATTGTTCGTATCAGATTTGTTGTTCGGGTTGTTAGTCTAGATTTTTATGTCACGACTTTTGTTTATCGTGTTCACGTTTGGGATCCCCATGACATACTCCTCACATTTATACAAAGTAGTGTATGATAACTTTTTTCGGTTTCTCTCCTGTTTAATTATAAATACTTATTTTTTTATAATTAAAATATTCATATTATACATATATTAATTAATGACAAGGATAAAACAAACAACATATACTACTTTATTCCTATAAATGCTCAAAGATACATAAAAACTAGCAGAATGCCCACGCGATACGGCGGGAGCGACACATTACATTGTGATACTCGTTTTTGGTAGTTTTTTTATTCATATAATATTTATTGTAGCATCATTGTGATATATATATATACACACACACACATAAAAAATGAAGTAATCGGGTAATCCATTTCATGGTGTTGTCCATGGTTTGGTCGGTTCGGTTATTATCCTTGACAGAAGCCGAAACCAAAGTCATCGATTAGTCTATTTTATTAAGCAATCAATTTTCAGTTAAATTAACGGGTTTTTGTTTGGTTCATTTAATTTCAGTTAATTCCAAAAACCAGACTTAGGTTAAAATTTTTGCTTAGAAATATATGTAATTAAGGTATAAATACATGAAATGAACGTGTATGTGTGTGTGTGTGTATATATATAATATGAAATAGAGATATAAATTATGAAATATATGAACCAGAGGTATAAAAGCTAGAAATATATGAAAATATAAATGATTTGGTTCAGTTCAACTTAATTTTGGTTAAACAAGAGTACAAAAAATTGATAACCGGTTTTTGGTTAATTCAGTTTTTAGTTTTCAGTTAATTCAGTTTTTTGTTGATTTCAGTTCGGTTTCATCTGTTTTTGGTTTGGTTTAGATTAATGATTTAGTTATTGCTTATCGATAACCGCTTTTGGTTAATAACCAATAATAGCGCGCAATGTGGCGAGAAACACAAACATTGCCACGGTGTGCATTGTTCGGTTGGTTGTATTATTTTCCTCAACCGAAATGGTCATCGATTAGTCTATTATATTAACCAATCTGTTTTTCAGTTAATTGATTTTGTTTATTTAGTTAGATTGACTGTTTTTGGTTTGATTCATTTAATTTTGGTTAATAGTTAAAACCAAACTTAGGCTAAAACTTTTTATTAGAAATACATAAATTTAGGTATAACTACATGAAATGGAGGTATAAATACATAAAATGAGGGTATAAATACGAAATACATAAACTGGAGGTATAAAAGCTAGAAATGTATAAAAATATGAATGGTTCCGTTCAGTTTATTTTGGTTAAATGAGGGTACAAAAATTGATAACCGTTTTTTGTTAATTCGGTTTTGGTAAATCAGTTTTTGGTTGATTTGGTTCGATTTCGGTTAGCGATTCAGTTAATACTCACCCTTAGACACTTTTAATCACGTAACATATCTTTTTTAATTAAAAAACTATAGTAATACTTACTTAGATTAAAGAGAATAAAATACTCGTTTTTATGGTGTATTTTTTTCAAAAAATATTAATATATCAAAAGTTATGACCGTTTAAAAATCCGGTGGGGGGAGTTAGTTATTTACAAGGGGATAAAGTGTAGTTGATGTCTAGTTATCTATAAGTTTGTTAAAGATGATGGATTAAAGTATAATCTAGATGAGATGATTAAATTGACAGTATTTGTCACAGCTTCAAAATCCACATGCAGAGTTTTATCGCGAGGCGTGCGACTGACCAGGATCAAGCCACTAATCATGTTGAAACAAGTATTAAAGTTATTAAAAATCATCACAATCAACACTATTAGTGATTAAGATTTAAATGTCCAAAACATAGTTTAAATCAACAGCGGAAGCTAAACATAAAATCCAGACATAAGTTAAAAACCGTAGTGTTTAAAAAAAATTAAAGCCAACAGTTTAATGCCAGCCACGACACTCCAAATGTTGGAAGCTCCCATGCTATACCTAGCTTCCTTCAAAGCATGCTAAAGTGTATCAAATAAATGTTGGCGAGTTCATAGTTCCAATTTTAAAGTAAAGTAAGTTTCAAATACATTAGTTCATTAAAACATGTCATGGGTAGCTAACCCATGGTTAAGCCACTAAACTGTGTAGTACGAATACTTGACTGTAGCAAGTTGTTGTGCCCCATGTCAATGTCTATCGTCATTGATATAAAGTCAAGGTCAAAAGTTCACGCCCGGCTCCTAGCATGGTGTGAGGTTTGTCGAACCTAATAACGCTATTAACTAGTACCCTGTTTGCCAAACCCGGCAACTAATCGGTATAATGTCTAGGGACTTTTCAAATAGAGTTTCGTTTAGTCTGCTAAAGACATGAAATATAAACTACGATATTTAATAGGCAATATTCCAACCTAGAAATATAGAGTAGTCCCAAATCCAAGGACAGTGTAACCCGGGTATGCATGCTTTTAATAAAATTGTGAACTCACCTTAGTTTAAGCTCGATTAGATTTAGATGGATAAATAATGAGGATGATCAACCACGTCCTAGAATGATTACCATTTAATTTGTTATGGTGTGTTTCATGCAATACATGGAATTCTACATGCATCTAAAACATTGAAGACCACATGTTGACATGTGAACCTTTAACGAATAGATACATGCACATCACCATAACATTCAACATGTTAAATAATTCTCAATGTGAACATTTAACCGAATAGATACATGCACATCACCATAACATTCAACATGTTAAACAATTCTCACATGTGAACATTTAACCGAATAGATACATGCACATCACCCTAGCATTCAACATGTTAAACAATTCTCACATAAGTATCAATCAAGTTCAGGCATCCATGATAATATAAGCAACATGCAAACACATATAAATCAACCCCTTGTCATAATTAAGCTTTGACTCCTAAAACTAGGTTGTTTTCGATGATTTTATTAAAATAGTAAACAAGCTTAAAAAATTACGAATATTTTCGTCACACATATTTTGGTTGGATAGGCTTTGTGTAAAATGCACAAGGCCTAACTCTTTTAATAAAAATTATGAAAATTCATATACTAAGCAGTGATCAGATTAGTCACTTTCTAACTACAGCTTACAGAAAAATTCATTTAAAAATCCTCAGTTATGCGATTAACGTAATTCCAGTTGGAGATTTTCATGACCTCCTGGAACTACCTACAACTAAAAATTTGAGATCATAACTCAATTCCTACATTGAGTTATGACGTTCGTAATGGGATGCAAATTCTGATAGAAAATGCAGCTAGACCCTTGACACGAAATAAATCATTTAAAATACTAACGACGTTAATAAAATGCAGTTCTAGTTGGGTTTGAAAGGTTTTCCCTTGTAGTTATCTTAGACTCAAGAAACATCTGTTTTTGACAAAATTTAACCCGGTTACAGTTGACACAAGTCTGTTGTAACATTCTGGACAGATTCTGATTCGTTATCCAACAACCTAAAACAATTACTTAGCAAACAAAACGACCTATATGCATCCATCTACAGCAAAAAAATCATTATAAATCAGGTTATACCTTAACTATTCAATAAGGACTAACAAGATTCAAACCAAGATCATGTAATAATCAAAACCCTAATGGCTAACTGAACACATAATCAATCCAGTCATCAAACACACATGATTTCTAGCGACTTATACCCAAGTATCATCATAACATCAAGTACAAGTAACACATCCATGATAACGAGTGATTAACAAGATTATAATAATAACTAAATATGTTACTGAGTTTAGGAGATGAGCCGATACAAGCTTGAATTGTTGGAACTATAGCCTTGTGTGTCGTCGATCAAGAAGGAGCAGGGGGAGAGAGATAGAGAAGTTCGCAAATTAGGGTTCAAGTTATGGGGAAAACATGCAACATACGTATAAAATGAATAGGGGGTTTGGGTAACTTGGGCTGTAAGTATGGTGGGGTGATTTAGGGTGTTTGGGTTTAGTTTATGTTGGGCCAGGATAGAGCCGCAAAGGATATGGAATTGGCTCGACTCGTGGGAAAACCATAAAAGCAAATACCAATTAAAAAATAGGTTTTCCCCACCGCACTATGCGGCGGGAATTTGATCATTTTCCTCTGTGTTACGTAGCGTGACTTTGGTCCTTATATGTTGTATTAATTAAAAACTATAAAAACAAAAATCGATAAAAGCAAATATCAATACTGGTTTTAATGATATCAATAAAAAAAGATAAAAACAAAAACCACTAAAGTAGTAAACTATAAAAGACTAAAAAAATCCACTAAAGTAAAGAAACCAAGTAAAAAAGAAAAGAAAAAAAAACACTATTTATTGAAGGTTTCAAATTATATATATATATGAGTTTGATCATTTTCCTCTGTCCTATGTAGCGTGACTTTGGTCCTTATATGCTCTACTAATCAAAAATCATGAAAACAAAAATCAATAAAAGCAAATATCAATACCGGTTTTAAGGATACCAATAAAAAAAAAAAATAAAAACCACTAAAGTAGTAAACTATAAAAGACTAAAATAAATCCACTAAAGTAAAGAAACCAAGTAAAAAAGAAAAAAAAACTCTTCATTAGGTTTCCAATTATATTATATATATATATATATATTGAGTTTGATCATTTTCCTCTGTTCTATGTAGCGTGACTTTGGTCCTTATATGCTCTACTAATTAAAAATCATGAAAACAAAAATCAATAAAAGCAAATATCAATACCGGTTTTAATGATACCAATAAAAAAATAAAAACAAAAACCACTAAAGTAGTAAACTATAAAAGACTAAAATAAATCCACTAAAGTAAAGAAACCAAGTAAAAAAGAAAAGAAAAAAAAAGCACTGTTCATTAGGTTTACCAATTATATATATATAATATATAATATACATATATATATAATATAATATAATCATATAATAAAAAAAAAATATAAATAATAATAATAATAATAATATTATATAATATATATATAATATATATATAATATATATAATAATAGTTATTATATATATATTAATAATATATATATATATATATATATATATATATATATATATATATATATATATTAAATAAATAAATTGTGCTAAGTGTAAGGTTGTCTACATGTATATATAGGACAGCAATAATGCTTAGCTAAACTGCTTCAAACCTTAGTATGTAAAATAGTAGAACATGTCTTTCGTTTAGGATAGATTTGATATTGTGGATGGTTTCAAATAAAATAATAGTGTCTTAATTCATAAGTTAAAAATGTTGATTTTAAAAATGAGATGTGTTTATGCGCATAGTTATAACATATATCAACATTGTTAATTAACCACTCTTAAATTGGTGCCATCAAAAAGTTTATCTAATGGAGGAAACACAGAAGTATAGTTGAAAATTGAAAAACACTTTAAAACAAAGAACCATCTTCGATGCCATATCTAGAGTTACCTATCCGAATTGCAGCAAACAATTGGGTTGTCACAGGAAACCAGTTGAGCATTTGGATATGAACGCTTTATAACCCGAACGTGTTCACTTTCAATAATGATTTTGATGCATCAAACAATCTTTGGTCATCTCAATGAGCGCTTGAAAACAATAGCTCAACGGGTGGTGCATTGTTTTGATTCATAGCATCAGCATCTTCTTCGCTAGAGGTGGTATTGGCTTCCATTGAAACCACATAGTATTCTGCAAAACAATACAAGAAATTTGAACAAAAAATATGAAACCAGCATGCATAATGCACATGGTGTATATAGATAACAAGACAAACTTTATATACTTATGTACCAATGTCGTTTCGGGTACTCAGAAAGCTTGTATCAATGAACTGAAGAAAGTCACTTAGCACATAAAAGCCTATGGCTTGTGGTGCCAACAAGAAAGATTGATTGAAGCATTTTGACATGCTATCTTTGAGTAATAAGCCTGAGATATCGACAGTAACAGACTCGGCTATGGTGTCCTCAGCATATATAGCAAATAGAATGATAATTGCGTTCGTCATATCAGAATGCATGGTCTCCTTTTCAATTTCCTGAACCAGAACGAAGTAAATATGTACGCAATGCAAATGTATGCACCCATAGAGCAGACAATTTAATAGTGTGACTCTGTGAGTACTAATACATTAAATACTAACAGAGTCAGAAGTGTTGTATGATTGCATACCTTGATTGTTGTTAATGAATGTATTCCATCGTCTCCTGGACGATGTAGGATGCTTTCATTCTTATAAAACTTATAAGTATCTTGTGGGAAATGGCAGATTACATTATAGTATTGTCTCGCAAAGGCATCCCCAATCTCTTGGGCGGAAAGGTGGTGGTGGAGGCCTGGTCGCGATTCTCTTTAAAGGGTGTCGCTTTAAAAACACCGGTCGTTCTTTTCATCTCTGCAAAATAAATAACTGGATGCAACGTAATTAAAGTGATTGATGAAAGCTCTACGCTAAGCAAATTAGAATAACAAGCAAAGCCCCAAAAGACCGGTGAGATCAAACATGATATTCTCTCTCTTCTCTCTCTCTCAAACAAATTCTGGTATACAGAAAGCTCGCGGCTCAAGGCCGGCTCATTGCCTCGTATGACTTATTAAATGAAAGCCAAAATATCAATATATATAAATTATAGCCGAATTTTAATAAACTCAACATTTGTAATTTTTTAGTTATATGTATCTAAAAATAATATTTTCTTTTTCTTTTTTACTTTTTTTATACGACAATATATGTAAAAAGTACAAAATTTGTAAACAATTGCACTTTACAAACATGAGTCTGCTCGAGCTCTTTATAATTAAACTCAACATTTTAGCTCGTTTACAACCCTACATCTAGTGGCGGAGCTAGTCTATTAATTTAGGGGTATTCACAAATTTTTTTACCGGTCAACGTAGTATCAACAGAGGCGTTGTGGGTTTGGGGTGATCGCAATACTATGACGTTCTGTTTCTTGCGTTGCTTGCACATACACAAAACAAACGGATATCTTATTGTTTTGGAGCTTGGGCTATGTTTGTCAATTGGGTCTCTTTCAATTGTATTATACTTAATTTAGGTTAACTATATCATTTGAGCCTAATTTTTATACAAGTTTGATCTTGTAAAGGTTTGGGCTTATAAAAGTTTGGAATTTTAATAAATTAAAGTATCAATTTTTTTAGGGATGTCCCTTTATTTGTTCCATGATATCCTTTATATAACACCGGAAAAAAAAAAATTACACAACAAATATAGGGTTGAGCCGTAACCCGTGATACCCCTCCTTATACTATACCTCCGCCATTGCCTACACCCTAGGGTACTCCTCTCCTTCCAAAGGGGACCTTAGAGTTGGTCTTACAAACCAAGATATTCCTAACCCATAAAAATAAAAAAAATAAAAAAAAAACAACTCAATGCATGTCCTCGACTACCAACCTATATGTATACAAAACCCCTTATTTGCACATCATATGCTAGGTGATTTAGAAAAAAAAAATATAAACCAGTTTGTAAGTTGTTGACTATCGATGGCAAACTATAATAAAGAGAACAAAGGCTTTTAAGCCTTTAGACAACCTATTTATCGAACAAATTTCGGAACGCAAGTACGAAGTTATGTAATATAAGTTGGTGATTAGACTAATACATTACGGATGCTGGTTGTAAGTGAGTCGCCGCTGATTTTGCTTAAATATGGAAATCTGGCAAGTGTTTTGAGAGTTGATAGATTATTAATCGGTTGCATTTTTAAATCTAGTTTTGTGACCGCCCCACTGGAAGCATATCCGGTGCAGTAGGCATGGTTATAAAAATCCCGACTAGATTTCGATTAGTCGCCGATTAATTACAAATCGGAGGTTCACCAATTAATGGCCGATTAATCGACTAGGTGGTCAATGGCGGTCCTATTATGGCCAGACGCTAGCCAAATTTTGACCAAACCTTATAAATTTCTTCCAGTTACTTAAAAAATAGATTAATAAGGGGTTAAAACGTGTCCACTTTAGAAAACTACATATAAAAAATGTATGTGTGTATATATATAACTAAAAAATACATATAGAATTCTCGATCCGATTATTATTTCTGATTAATCACTAGTCGGTACACCACCGCCGACGACGTCTAGCGATTCTTACAACACTGGCAGTAGATAACCGTTGGCAAAAGCGTAAATCGTAATAATCTAACTTTTTAATGGAAAAGGTTACATTACCTCTACTCCTAAGCTACACCAATAAATACTAAATTACATTCATACTAGGGTTTAAATCTTTCCAAGAGGCAAGAGCCCTGTGACCCGGTTATAGCTTGAATGGCTAGTAATCTAAATAATACTATAATAATAATAATTGATAGCAAGAAATCCAAACCATTTTTTAGTAGTTGATTATAGATGCAAAATTATATAATTAGATCAAAAGTTTTTAAGCCTTTAGACAAGCTATTTATCGTTTTTTTTTAAACTTAAGTATGAAATTATGTAATAAAGGATGGTGATTAAACTGATATCTTACGGACGCTGGTTTGTGAGTGAATCGCTGCTAGTTTCGCCTAAATATTGAAATCGGGTGCAAGTTTGTGACCGCCTAATCAAAAGCATATCCGGTGCAGTAGGTTACCGTTGGCAAAAGTGCATTAAATCATAATAATTTATATAAATTTGTATTATGATGGCAAAAAAATCTAAGCCAGTATTAATTATGACAAATTATAATAATTAGAACAAAAGCCTTTATGATTTTAGACAAGCTATTTATCGAACAATTTTGGAATTTGGATTTTAATAATTCTAACTATTCGTCGTTGGCCGTCAAAAGCCCTAACTTCAAAAATAACCACTGGCAGTCCCAACTATTAGCATATTAGCATCCAATGGACCATGACTTACAGATCCCTAACACCGTTAGTATCTGGTAGCGGAAAAACTTTTTACCAAGAAAAGGTTTCTAAAGGTTCGATCTAATGTTACAAAGAGGTTTGGGACAAAAATGTTGAGTTTTCCAGCCAAAAAGCCAAGTTTTCCGGCCAAAATGAGGTTTTCTGACAAGAATGAGTTTTCCGGCGACCTCAATAATTGGGGCTTTTACTATAAAAAGGTTTCTAAAGGTCCGTTATAAGGTTATAAAATATTTGAGACGAAAATGTTGAGTTTTTCGCCAAAAATGAGTTTTCCGGCCAAAAACGACGTTAGGATTCTGTTAGTCAGGGTCAATTGAACGCCAATCTGTTAATAGTTAGGACTGCAGTGGTTACTTTTGAAGTTGGGACTGTTGGCAACCAACGAAAAGTAGTTGAGATTATTAAAATCCAATATTCCTAACAATTTTCAAAACTCATGTACAAAATTATGTAATAAAAGCTGGTGATTAGACTGATACCTTACGGACGCTGATCTATGAGTGAGTCGTCGCTGGCTTTGCCCAGTTCTGGAAATCGGACAAGTGTTGTGATAGTTGATCGATCATTAATGGATTGAATTTTAAATCTAGTTTTGTGAAGCCCCATTGAAAGCATATTCAATACAATAGATAGCCGTTGGCAAAAGTGCATTAAATCATAATAATCTAAATAGTATTATAATAACGTCGGATCTAAAATAGCTTTAGTAGTTGATTAAAGATGACAATTTAAAATAATTCGAAACAAAAGCTTTTAAGCCTTTTGACACACTATTTATTGAACAATTTTTAAACTCAAGTACGAAATTATGTAGAAAAAAAAAGCTAGTGATTAGATTGATACCTTACGGACGTTGGTATGTGAGTGAGTCGCTGTTGGGTTTGCCCAAAATCGGAAATATGGCAAGTGTTGTGAGATTTAATCAATCATTGACCATTAATCAATTGAATTTATAAATCTGGTTTTGTAACCGCCCATCAAAAGCATACCCGGTGCAGTAGGTAACCGTTGGCAAGGTGCATTAAATCATAATAGTCTATATAATATTATAATAACGATAACAACAAATTTAAATAATAACTAGCCGATTTGCCTACGTGATGCAGCATGAAATCGATCGGTATCGGTTCAGCTTGTTACGTAGGGGAATTTGGTCAGTTCTGGTTCTATTTGTTACATATCATTATGGTACTCACACTCGGTTTAAAGAAATGATATGTTTAAAAGAATGTGTTTTACATTAAAAACCATAAAAACGAGTGCTAATGGTTGTCACCTTACTATTTTCATTAAAACTCTTTTTCAAGAAAGTTATATAGGAACGACGAGAAAAAAATATTGAAGACACACGTGTATTTAGCTTTATTAAAAAGATAATCAACGGGGTTGTCGGTGGAAAATTAAATTAAATAAAAACTAAATTGTAGCAACCCTCTTATTCTTGATAAAAACTAAGTTATATTGAGATGTAAAATTGACAAAGGATCAAAATAAGAGATTAAGGGGCATGAATTGTCAAAAACCAGAATTATGCTTTACTGGAAGCCTTGCGGTTAGCAAGGGGTGCCAGACAGCTATAGAATGGCTTGCAGCTGCAGTTTTGCCACACTTTGACACCTTTCACCTCCTTTGCCCCCAAATCTTGTGGTTTTGACACATAGGTGGACACGAATCACCCATCTAAGCCTCCTTGGACACTTGTCCACTCCTCTCGCATTTGCTATAAATAACCCCTTTGGGTGCCATAATTTTCATTACAAACACAGTTTACTCTTCTAAGTCTTGTGTGTGTTTCTGTTTCGTAGCTTAATTCCATCTGAGTGTCATGAATTTTCAAACAGTTTGACCATTCTGTTTGACTTTCAGTTCTTACCACTTGGGTCAACCATTTTCATATTAGATTTACCCAAATGGTCTTCATAACGTAGGGAATAGAACCCTACATTTACATCTTACAATCATCACGTTTAAATGGGTCAATTTAACAAGTCAAACCTGAATTTTGTAAAAGTCAAACTCAGCTATATGTATTTACCAAAGAATGATCTCTAAACTATGTAGTGTAATATTTTAAACATAGGCATAACAAAAATATATTTTAATATGTTCGATTTATCACAAACCCATTTTCCTGTCCGAACCCGTATTTACGCATACGACTCGTTAAATGGCTTAAACTATATAAAGAAGTCGTAACGAGTCAAAACCTTTTTTAAATCAAAATGTAGGGTTAACAAACCATATTATATGTGGCTTCTCATTCGTATGGTTATAACCGACATTCTATCTAGTCACCACTTATTCTAGCGAAACCATGCTTAAATCCACCTTAACATATCAAGTCTCAAAGACATATAATGATCGGTAAAAATTCTCATGGATATTGTTTCCATTCACTCTGGACTATAGAGCCCTCCAGTTGTCGCACCATAAGCCAATGAACTTTGAGTGCGGCAGTACTACAAATCGAATACGTTGTGTTCAACCACTAGTACAGGTAAGTAATTTTAACTCTTTTTATCAAAACTTGGGATATATTATAAAACCCGTGGTTCAGGTATGACAATGGGCTAAATGCTTTCACATGTGATAATTCGATTTTATCCGTATTGCTTGAATAACATAAAGCATTGGGGGGGGGGGGGGTGATATTACCGTATCCGGGTTCCCCTATTCATTTATTGTAATGGTCATAAGTGTGGTGTGTAGGCATACACCTGACAGTCACAAATGTGGTGTGTATATTAGATAAATACTAGTCTTCGTACTAGTTCGTGAATGTGACAAGCATGTAAAACTAGTAAACAAGATTACTTGTCTAATGATTATTAAATGTTTTTAAAAATGAGTCTATTAATTGTATTTACCAGTGACAGTAGACATATTTTTAAAGATTGACTTACAAGTGGCGAACCTAGATAGTAGGTTGGATAAGGTTCGGTCTTAGCTTTGGAATTTGCAACTCCAACGGAAAAGACCCATGATGACTCTAAGTTCATTTTAAATTTTCAATCCACCTTTGGGTTATATTGTATCAGATATTGATACTTCAAGTTTTTAATATATCTAGAGAGTTTTAAATACTTGAACTTTATTGTTACTCTCTATTTCCACTGCAATGTGAAACTGGTATACAATCGTCACGTTGATACCCCACATTCGGGCCCATCAACGCAGAAAATTCGGGGTGTGACATAAGTTGGTTAAGAGCGTCTACATTTTAAAGTATATACCGATACCGGTTCCGATGATACCGATATCGGTATTGGTATTGATATTGGTGTCGTTCGTCATGGTACCGTAATGACATCGGCATTTGATCTAGCCTACGATACCAAGAAAAGACTATATTTCAAACACAACCACATTTTCAATAAAAAGTAATAAAATTAAACGTGTTACGTGTATAGTTTTTTGAAGCAAATGTACAGAAGTAATCAGAGAAAACCCAAATTATCAAAAAAAGTTAAATGCACTAAAGGCGTATATTATATATAGTATCGCTATAAAATTGTAATAATGAAAAGTAATAAAATCTGTAAATTAATTGTTGTTGAAAAAAAAACAAATATTATTACAAAACAAAAGGAATGAAATATTATAGAAAAAATCAAACATTATTCAATGAATCTACTCTTCATTGTAATGTAAATAAATTCATATGTATATAATTATTAGATAAATAAATATATAAAGGTTATTTGAAAAAAAAAATCAAATATCATATACTATTAGAAAAAAGAAATAGAATTAAAATGTTTGAAAAAAATATAATATCAATCAAAAAGTGAATCTAGTATTCATTAAAGTTGTAAATATAAATTCATATGTATAATTATCAGAAAAGAAAATCATTTATAGGTTATAAAGAATCAAGTATTATTAGAATAAACAAAAAAAGAATTAAAAGAATTAATTTACTATTTATCATAGTTGTATAACAATAACAATATATAATATAATAATTACAAATTTAAATAATAAAAATTAATTACATAAAAATTAAATAATTAGGAATAAAACTTAACTAAATTAAATAATTAGGAATAAAACTTGACTAAATTAAATAATATAAGATGCATTACATAATAATGAACACTAAATTAAATAATCATAAAAATAGTATAAACTAAAATAAATAATAGAAACAAAAAAAACATTAAAATTGAGGAAGTCATGGGTTCAAGTCCCACAAGAAGTAAAAAATGAAGAAATTTTTCGTTAAAAATAATAGGAAAAAGTATGAAGGACCCGTGCGTTGCGACGGAACTGTTAAACCGAACAAAAAGTAAACGTAAAATCATTAAACCACGTACGTGAGTTACGTAGTGTTAACTCGCTAATGTAGCTCGATACAGAAACAAAACGTTAATAATTTGACGTCAAAATGAAAAAAAAAATAGATGTGAAATCAATATCCTATGATGACTTTCTTTGTTTGTTAATTGTTAGACTATTATATACTTGCAAACAATATCTATATCATTTAAATACAACTACCTTTGATCGTTCAAGATAGTATAATTAATTTATCTTTTAGTCTCTCAATATAAATTATGTGTAATTTATAAAAACATAAATTTTAATATCATTTTTACTTATGTATTATAACATTAATAAGTTAATTTATCTAGAAACTGATTAGAAAAGGTACTTGCGGTTTTCTTTTGTTTTTTCCTTCAAAATATTCATGTCTATGTTATCATTTTTTTTGTGATACAAATTTATCTGTTATAATCTTCAAACAACTACACTAAAAAGGATTGGACCTCTGATATGCCTAAAATGAAAGAATGGATTTTTCCTGTAAAGATAATTCATATCCCTTCATCATTTTTATCCCACAATTATACTATAACAATTATATTTTACTTTCTTTTGAATTAACTAATATTTTTTCACAGCTTTATCCTTGTATTTACTTTCTCCTTTATTTACAATCACTTTCAAAATATATTAAAAATTTATAGAGTGTGAACAGTATCCACTCAAATATACTAATAAACAGTAATATTTTCTCTCTCCTCCACTCTCAACCACCTACAACCACTTTAATATAAAAACCTCTCTCACATAAGGATTATGGATGCCCTTACAAAAAATCTGCCATAGTCCTCTTCTCTCTGTATATATTGTTTTTCCATAACACCACAAACAAACCCACACACTTATTTCACATACGATGGTTGTGAGATCTGAAAATGGAACCGACACCTCACCACTATCTCTTCTGCCTTCTACTCTAACCTCTAGTTCCAGTCCCTAAGTTGTTGTTGCCCTTTTTTGGCGACTGGTCAACCGTCTACGGCGTTGAAAGTGGTGATTCTCGAGACTAGATGACCACTGATAACCCACTGTTGATTGTCGACATGCATCACGAAATCTAGTTGTCGGGTACTTTTCAGATAACTGGGTTTGTGACCAGAACCATAAACAAACCAGCCGTCATTGCTAGACCTGACCTAGGTTGTCTCTGTGTCGAATCCATCTAGAGAGCAAGACCATTTCTGCAACTTTCTGACGTTGGAGGTGGTGTTAGTATTTATGGTAATGGTGGTCACCGTGGCATGCAGTCGTGCACTCTCAACATGTTCTCGTCAAAAACCCCAACTTTCGTCATCATTTTCTTCCTCATCCTTAAAGAATGAGATTTGAGAAAGTTACAAAACAGAGTGAATGAGGGAAAGAGAGAGAGAGAGAGAGAATTCGAGAAGACACAACGACTAACCATGGAATGAGAGATAAAGAAGGAGAGAGCGCAACTTGAATTACTGAGAGCCACAAAATTTGATAGATATATTGGGAAAATAATAACTAAATTAAATAAAATTGAATTTTAGAAGTCGTATAAGGTTTTGTATTCGAGTTACACTAGACGTCACATGAACTGACTATCAAATTATATTTAATATCTATGAAAAACAACGGATCGCATATCCTACGGATTAGTGTTAACGTTCAAGATGGAAGTTGTAGTTAGAAAAACAAATTCGGTAGATATTTTGGCAGTATAAAATTTAGTCAACACAGATTTTTTCATATCGAAAGAGTTTACATCGTTTAAGTCATGGGGGAGAACAAGTGTGTTGATCTCCTCTCATTCTAAAACGTGCGATCTCTAACGCATGTGTCTGGGAGCTACTAGCGCATGACTCATGCGTTAACATACTAATCAAGCATGTCTCATACATTACATCACACAACGTATAAGATAAGTCAAATGCATATCTCATGCATTGACTAATATTCATGTGTTACACATGTCGCACCCAATCGATAACGGAAACATCAAGGCGAGACATAATAAATTGCTCAAAGACAACATAATACTAAATATAGGATGAGCAAACCATCAGGGCAACTTACAAAAAGCTTGAAGCTTTAAGAGGTAAAGATCGCTCAGTCCCTAGAAAGCCAAATTATGAAGACTTACCTATCAGATCAAAGGCCATCCATCAGATCTAAACTTCCATCAGTAAGTCAAGCCTATTCATTTGTTAGAAGCCATCTTAAAAAACAGAAGGACATGTCTGCAGAGGATGCAAATAGATTTGAAGAAGACATTTTGAATGAAGGAATAAAAAACGTAATTATGTATGAACTTCCTGATACAAATCAAGCTGATCCGGTAAAACAAGTCTTGGGAATGCAAATCATTTCGCCTCTTCCAATAACATCACTCCCAGTAAACCATATTGCTTCAAAAATTCGAAAGTGTTCAGCAGACAAAGCCAGCCACGAATTGACTTTGGTCAGGGCAAATGGGGAAGTGCAAAAGACTTCAATGAACATCATCATAAGCTTGAAAGTTGAAGATCTGCAAACTTTACTAAATCTTCCACTTGAAAGGGATGCTAATAACTCATTATCAGAAAGATAAAGATTTAAACAAAACTTCAAAGCTCAAATCAAGATAATGTTAAAGAAGAGGAATAAAAGTTGATCTAATAAACATCTGTTTTGGCATCATCTGTTCTAGGGGAGATTGTTGGATCTACAAAAGAACAAATGACATCCAAAAGCCAAAGCAAGATCCACTAATCAAGAAATAAGCAAATGATTGAACCAGACCCTCCCAAAGATAGTGAATCTTGAACAGCTATTTAGAACATCTGATTAAGAGCATGGCTAACATCTGATGGAGACTTGGAACCGCTGTTCAAGAGTACAAGCAACTGTTAAGGGCTAGCATCTGTTGAAGACCAAAGCTCTGATCAAGCAAAGGTCAGATGAAGAAGACCAAACATCTATTAGGCCAAACAGATGTTTGGACAATTGCAACCGAGGATAGCTTAGACAGTGGTTTCTCCATGTAACAGTATTTATCTTGTTAGTGTTTTAGTATAGCCTAGATCAGATGATAAGATTTGCTTAGATGTTTGCAAATATCTGAGAATCTTTACTTTTAGGAATGTTAGATGTCACCATCAGGGTTATGTCAGCTGATCTCTTAACAGAGCTTTCGTACTTATATAAATAGATCACACCTATTAGTAATTTATTTATCACACACATACACACATTTTCTCTTGTACGAACTGATTTGTTTGTGTGATCAGTTGAGGGGGAGTCTATATAGTCAGTCGATTTGTAAAACATTTAAATTGTGATGATTAATACAACAATCGTTGATGATGACTCCCAGTTGGTGAATATTATTGTGATAATCAATATGTGTTTGCAAACAAAGAAACTCAGTTTCTAATAGATAGCATCAGTCTAGGGGGAGATTGTTAGGCTCTAAGTGTGAGACTGATGCATCAAATACACACAACAAGCTATGCTTATGATCTGGGCTTTACCAGGTTAGTTTATATTAGGGTTGGACCTTTATAGGTGATTTGAGCCATGCCTAAAGCCATATGGGCCAAGCAGGCCCATGGGAAGCCCATGTGGGGCATGGGCTTGTCTAGGGTATATAAACCAGTTTTATGTCAAACCTAGGATAAGCCTCCTAGTTACAAAATTCTAGAGAGAGATAGAGAGAGACAATTAGAGAGTTTGCACTTTATACTAGACGATTTTGCTAGTGATAGTAATAGAATCATGTGTAAGTTGAAAGTGATTCATGTGTTCATCTTTGTTTTATTCTTAAATCACATCAAGTTTATATTAGGATTGGACCTTTATAGGTGATTTGGGTCATGCCTAACGCATGTTGGCCAGGCAAGCCCATGTGGGGCATGGGCTTGTCTAGGTATACAAACCAGTTTTGTTTCAAAACTAGGTTAAGCCTCCTAGTTACAAAATTTTAGAGAGAGAGGCGATTATAGAGTTTGCACTTTGTACTAGGCGGTTTTGCTAGTGATAGTAATAGAATCATGTGTAAATTAAAATTGATTCATGTGTTCATCTTCGTTTTATTATTCAATCACATCAACTTTGGATTCCACACAAACTTGATGTTCATTGACATCATTGTTAGACCCGTTGTACAAGACTTACAATTACAGATAGTTTAAAGTTTCAAAGCGTGATCCAAACTATTAAACCTTATTTTTTTAATTTGTAGACAATCACCGAATAGTATGAATCTCAAACCGGCCAAACCATATGAGTTCCCTCGATTTGAACATTTATGTCGGTTTCAACGGTTACAAACAAGGTACAAAAGGGAATTAAAAACTCACGTTGCAAACAGTAGTAAAAACTTGACGCATTGTCAGTTTTTACATGTTCTAAATGTACAAGTCACTCATGCATCCAAGGGCTCCATGTGCCTGTATTCATATATTTGTCGCAACAAACTAATATTTATGTTATTTTTCTATAATAAATTGTTGTGCACAGAACCTCGTATCGGACTATAGTTTATGCAATTCTCAACATGTAAACCGCACCCAAATGGAACAAACTCAATATAAATCATAACCGCACGCAACGGCAAGGTGTACCATAGCAATGAATGGTTGTACATTGCTCTTCTTTGAGATAAAAGTGTAGTCCACTCCTAACCGAGTTAACTCACTTTTCACCCGTGGAAAAGAGGTTTAAGCGTCTTCCAATAATGTTAAACCTCTTTTTGCAGCTATAGGGTACAATATCTGTAGCAATATAAATAACAAAGTACAAGTTACTATCAGCAATATAAAAAAGGCATTGGATCCTTGGGCCACACGAATATTGAAAAAGTTGGGGGTTATCATTTAACTTGAGGTAAAAAATCAGATTTTGGCCTGTCATATCTATACGTTAAGTAAACATGTGCGTTTAATTAACCAAGTCTTGTTCAGGTTGAGCTGTTTAATCCGTTTACCCACCGGCACATTTGCCACTTATTACAACCCGTCAACTTGTATACAACATGGGTACAACTAGGATGGCTCAGGCTCAAAATTAAGCAAGCCAACTCGCCTTCTTTGATTTTATTGAGCTGAAATTTGAGCTCCACACAGCTCATTTAGGTTAAAAATAATATTTTTATTTATTTTAACATGTAAGTAAACATTCAATATTAAAATTATTATTTGGGTGGTGTCTAGTGGGCTAATGGACCATATGTTATGTGGGCTTATTTATAAATGAAATTGAATTTTAGCTTATAAACATTATAATTTGGGTTTAACTTAAACGAGCCAAACGAGTGAACTTAACATGGCTTGAGCTCAGCTCAGCTGTTTTTATAAACAAGCCAATTTCGAGCTAGCCACAAGCCACAAACTTTTGAACAACCTTGGTTACAACCCCATTTGACTTGTTTAGATAAATGGGTTAAGCGGGTCATCATGTTCAGGTTACATGATTTTAAGTGTATTCAGATTAGGATTAATGTCTTTAACACGAATAACTATGTGAGACACATTCAGGTTCAGTTATTCAACCGGCCAACGCAACGCGATCACCACCCCTGGTTACAGTTTTGAGTTATGTATAGATGCAGAGGATTCAAATGAGAAGACAATTTTTTGTAAAAATAAAAAGAATAACTTTTAAACCAATAGAAATTATCCATTTACTTTATTTAATGTGTATTTAATGTTATGGAAAAGAGCATATAAGTAAATCTATAATTGTCATTAATTATCTAATTAATTAAACTTGGAACTCATCTTTTTAATATACTCTTTCAAGATAAAATAATTTATAGTGAAGGACAATTTTCGACATGTGTAGGATAAATTTTAGTACGTGTATGATAAATTTTGAAATGTGTAGGGTAAATTTACATGTGTGTAGGGTAAATTCCGGTAAGTGTAACACATATGTAGGATAAATTTTGAAATGTGTAGGATAAAATGTTTTTGCTTTATGAATGAGAGATAACATACTTAATGAGAGAAGTTATAAACTATTTAATGTTTTACCATTACGTTCTTTCTTCTTTTTCTTCTCATATTAAATTTCTTCCCAATTGAACCATCCACATGTATAGATTATCCTTAAGAAAAAGAAAAATGTTGCTATGACTACTCAGAAGTAATAACAATAATGGCAATGGGTTCCTTCCTACAATTGGGACCACGGTACCTGCTTGTATTGTACAATTTAGGCCCAAATTGATCCTTGATGTAGTACTATCATCACAACTAAAGCTAGTTGGCCTGGCCACACTCCAATGACGCAACTAGCATTCCATGAGGGGTGAGACAAGCAAACATTATCACCCCTTATCTAAAGGAAACTTACCATTTGATTGTTAAAAGTGTCAAAAAATTACTTGATGTTTAACTTCAACCAAAATAATCATAAACCACATTGACCACATGAATATTAATAGTTTGACCATTGCGTCCATGATGCTTCGTTGCAAGTGATAGTTTTTGTAATTTAAAACAAAAAAGACATCATTGTTTGCGAAAATGGATGATATAGACGAATGGTATTCTTTCCTTTTTCTTAATTCTCAAAGAGAATCATCATTTGTTTGCAAGAAAAAGTCAGGTACAAAGGTATAAAGAGTTATATCGCTCAAAATGTAAGATTTATGTAAAGTGCTAGATTTGAATTTTAAATTTAAAACAGGGTGCGTGTTTCACGGGACAAAGAAGCTCGAATGTGTAAAGTTTGTGACACCAGTACACATGTGTCATCGCCACATTAGACCACATGGAATCAATTGGACCATACTACAAAGTTTTCACCTTTGCAAGAATCATCTTCTGTGCAAAGTGACTACCATGAGAGGTTGATATATACTTTTGTAAAATTTGATACTTTATGTAAGCAAAAGGGTACCTGCATCATTTGGGCATTGAGCTCTTTAACCACTATAGGCGTATGTACAATCCATCCCACGACATCCTTTTGATACAACTACCCACAACTGTAGAACTCAAAAACTTTCACTAAGAAAAAGAATATGGTCGTCATCGTTGAGCGACATGGAATTTATGCGACAAACTCAGCCGTAAAGTGATTTCTTCTGCAAACATTCGGCTAACTCTGCTTATAAAACTAAAATTAATCGATAATCACAAAGTAAAGAAAACATAGGCATCCAAATACAGAGGGTGAAAACAATCTTAGAAACCCCTTGAAGGCAATGTAAGTTGTGTTTTACCTAGTCTCATTGGTTACCAGGTTAATGTGGGGGGGGGGGGACCAGTGGCGGAGCTTAAACGAAAACTCAGTGGGGGCCGGACTCTCAAAATCCAAATCAGTAGAGGTCGGACTCTTAAAAATCCAATAATTTACACTACAAAACAAAATTTTTCAGAAATTTTCAAAAAAATATAACACTACGTGAAAAAAAATCGGTGGGGGCCGGGGCACCCCCGGACCACATGGGGGGATCATGAGTTTTCCCGTGACGGATTCCTAGGTTAACAAAAAAAGACAAAAGGCTAGTTGTTTTAACTATTATGTAAGGTAAGCAAAATCATAATAACAGTAGTAGCATCACAAGCATAAGTAATAAGATTAGCACTTGTTAAAATACTACCCTATGTTATTCCTTAACTACAATGTGGTCCTCACACTTTTGTTTTCTATCCATCTCTTCACCTTTTCCTTTATCTTCACTCTTTCTATATAGACGGTATTCGCTCCTTTTTTAAGAGGATGGAAACAACAAAATCGGGAAGGGTAGTCAGAAGCATGAACAATAACTTGAAAAACGAGATGATGGAAGACGGGGAAGAAGACGATGATGAAACCTATGGTGAGAGTACCCGAAAGAAAAAGGTGACGGGAAAGAGGGGTTCGAGTAGTGGTAGTATGCAAGCTTTCTGTCAGGTGGAAGGTTGTACAAATGATATGATTAACTGCACGACGTACCACCGGCGACATAAAGTTTGTGAGGTTCATTCTAAGGCTCCAATTGTTTTTACCGGTGGATGCCAACAGCGCTTCTGTCAACAATGCAGCAGGTAATAAAAACCTTTTTTTTTTTTAATATTTGCCATTAAAACTAGTTACAATATGTATTACTTTTGGGGCGGTTTCTGCAGGTTTCATGACGTAACGGAATTTGACGATGCCAAAAGGAGTTGTCGTATGCGTTTGGCTGGTCATAATGAACGCAGGCGTAAAAGCTCCTACGAGAATTTTGGAGAAATTCTTGAATGTTTGAGAAACGAAGGTTGTTCATGATGAATGAAGGTGGCTCACCGACTAGTGATATCATAAGACGTATATGTCTATATTTGCTATCTATTGTGCTCTCTCCCTTCTGTCATGCATAAGTAAATATAAGGATTATTAGGATATATAACTAAGTGAAGCAGTGTACAAATCGTACTATGTGTGTTTATGATCGCTTTCTGGGTGCAAAATGTGAGTAAAGATAATATTAATGTCGAGAATCAAGTGTTTCTTTTTTAATAATTGATTGTTCGAAAATTATTGCTTTAGTACCAACACGAGATTTTGAATGCGTTCGACCTTAAAATCAGGGACTGCCAGGTACCATAATCACTGCCATTTTAACCTTAGGCTGTAGTTGTAGACAACAACTGCTGTTGTTACTACTGCAGACACAAGTTTACTTTTTTTCACCATCCTTCATTCCTCGTCCTTGGTGTCTAACACAACGAGTCTCATTTCTGTCTGAGAAAACCTCTCAGAATTCACACAAATTTGCCTTGACCCTTACTTCCACCAACTAATGGTCAATCCCGTGTCGTTAGGGCTACGACATTCCACATCATGGCCATCGGTATCTTGATTAATCAATCAAGGGTCTCTACATTGCTCGTCATGGTCACTTAACTTTGGGTTCTATCTCAACCCCGTCCCCTTTCACACCTCCATCTGACACTCACGGCTTCTCTACACCAGATTTAGCTAGTCCTTCACCTTCCTTTGCCTCAACTAGTCTCGTTCATCTTCTACGCCACCTCGTCCACGTCCTTATAATCTACACCACAACTCTAAACAAAGGTTCCCCTTTTACATGCCAACCACATCCCCATGTGGCCTTGTCTCTCCTACACCTCTTACCAAACCTACGATTGCCAACAAGTCTGCTGTGAGGCGTCAAAGCCATGACAGATGATTACTTCGAGCTTGTTAAAAGTGGCAATTGTCTCTACTCTTTTGTTCTTCGTGTCCCAAAAACGAACGTAGTAAGTGGGTTTATAGATTGAAACAAGAAAGACAACGTTGTCACTCGCCAACAACCAGACATTGACTTTCATGAAACATTTGGTCACGTTGTCAAAACAACAATTACAAGGAGGGTGTTATCACTTGCAGATACTCGTAATTGGCCACTCCGACAGTTAAATGTTCAAATTGCATTTCTTCACAATCTACATGGCACGTGTGGCAACTAGACCATTTATGTATTTTCCATAGGTCCATTTATCGGTTTTAAGAACATTTAAAGAGTCTACTTACTCTGGGCTCATGCATTCCAAAATGAAACCCAAGTGATGCAGTTTCTAGTGCAATCAAATGGCTCAAGAAAGATTGATTAATCAAAGACGATAAAAAGAACCAAAAGGTTCAAGAACATAGTTCTTTCTATTCAATAATCAACATAAACTGAAAAACAGTCAACCTTAAATGCCCTACTTATACTCAATAATTAAAAGATAAATATGAGAATATAATTCATATAATTAATAAAAGATTTCTCCTCGATCTCTTCCAAATAAGTCTCCACTTTCCAAACAATCTCTGATGAATCGTCATTGGGTACGAGTTCGATGCGGGTTCGGGTCTAGTCAGATGCTCCCGCATCACCAAGCTTTTTGTTTACTTTCATGTAGCTAAATATTTTGGTCCATGTTGAGATGATATTGTAGTCCTAAGTATTGTCATTGAGTGAGTCATTCGTCAACTCAGGTCTGATTTTGCATCCAAGGATCTTGGCATGTTAACTATACTTTAGGCATTAAAATAGTTCCCAAAGGTTCCAACATTATACTAATTTAATTTTGGAACCCAAGCATCTACAACAAGTTGGTTTGTCGGATTCCAAACCCTTGACGACTAATTGGGGCTCTTCAAGATGTGTTGGATATCACGTTCGTAATGCATGCTCCAACCACTAAACATCATATTGCAAATAAGCTAAGTGCCTAAGTCTACTTTATCTTCATGTAACAGGTAATTATGGCACTCACATTCTCCACTCCTCACAACCGATGCACATTGTCTCAGATGGAGTTCATCTTCCATTGCTCGACTAACCATGCTTTCATGAACATGGTATTAGCACCACTTCACCTTCTATTTTGTGGAAATCTTGGCACAACCAATTCATCGACTAACCATGCTTTCACAAACACATGTGGAAGTCGATTTCACTTCTTTCGATAAAAGGTTATCTTCACATGAAATTTATCTCCGGGAAGGACCAAGTTGTAAGAATCTTCAAAGAACCGCTAGCAACCCCTCGGTTTCTTTCTTATTATCCAAGCTGCAAGTCTATGCCTGCCTTTTTCTTGTGGGGCGTATTCACGATATGTTGTAGACCTGGGCCAACAGATGGTTGTTTCACAGGCACACGACAGCTGGGTGCGTAATTGGGTCGTTTGGCAGAAGCCATACAAAGCTGAGTCATCATGTGCGACTGACCACCTTAACCATGATCTTCCATTACAACAGTTGGGCACATTGTTCTATTCCTAGGTGATGCGACTGTAACCGAACGATATGAGCTGCAGCCCTATTGTTAGTTTTGGTGGTGAAACTATATCCCAACTACGCATAGATCTATCCTAATTTTGACGGTTTGAATTGAACCTGTGTTGCTAGAGGCCGATCAACAACACTAAAATGTACTTAATAGTATTACAATAGATTATAGACTATAGGGTATTAATGTGTAACATTAATCTGAATATATACCTTGTACGTGTAACCTATTATCTACACAATACAATACAATACAATACAAAGATAATTTGCCCACTAAAACACGATAATAGTACCCAATAGTTATCTTCAAGCATGTTCAATAATCAATTAGCTAGGCAGAAGGGACCATAAAAAGTAGTTCATCTACAAATCATAAAGCTTTTCCTCTCGTAACTACACGTTTACAAAACAGTAGATCATCTTACAGCAAATATGATAACACATACAACAATCTCAGTCACATATATGATCCAACATTCGAAATCTATTAGCAATAGACTTTGACTTAACGATAACGGTTGGACTTTAGGCCTTAGGCAAATTGTCCCCACTTTGTTCCTGATATCATGACAAAAGTATAAAGATCAGATGTTAGGGGCTTCAAGTGAAAAAAAAAAGTGTTGCCACATGGGCGCCCTTTTTTTCACCCTTCACGCGTGTGATGTGGGGTTGAAGCAGCTCTAAATGATTGGTTTATATATTAATTATTAATAATAACGAAATTTGCCCCCGCCCCACGCCCCTTTGTGGCGGTGTCCGAGCCCCACGCCCTGCTGAGGTGGCACAGTTGGCGCCCAAAACACATAGCCAAACATTAATCATTTCTAAATCAACCATCATTTCATCTACTGTTCTACCATCATAGTCAACCCTAAGGTTTCTACCAGTTCCTCACACTCAAAATACCTCTACAATCTACACATAACTTGTTTCTTAAATTGAGATTGTAAGATTTGCAAGTGATAACAAATTAAACAAAACAGATTTGAAAGTTTGAAAAATTAAACGAACCTTGATGCTGATGACCAGCGATCAGCCTTAACCCATCTGCTGCACATTGCTTGTAATACCTCTTTGATTCTAGATCAGACTATGCAAAATTCAAGATTTTGGATCGAAATTCCGGCCGTAAGTTCGACCACATATTTCGTCGCTTCCGCAAGTTTAGGGGGTTAAAAGAGAATGGGGAAAGCTTGATGTATGTTTTAAGTTTATTATCCAAGTTAAGGGATCGGAGTTTTGGGTAGGGTGTAGACGAGCCAAGCGGGCTCGCGAGGTGTTTGAGATCGGCTTGAGTTTAGATTTGAAATAAGCCGAGTCTTATCATCCAAATTAAACCTGAGCCTAAAATAAAGCTAGTTTACTTATCGAGGTCGAGTTTGTCAGGTTCGTCGAGCCTTAATGTAATATTAGTTTTTAATTAATATTTGATAACATTTACTCCTTATTTAAAATTGTCTAGTAAACGACCAAATCCAAGTTTATCTAAAAATAAGTTTGTTTAGCAAACAAGCCCGAGCTTCACTTATCTATCTCGTGAGCCTAAATGAGTATATTATTTTTATTTAATATATTAATTAATATATAATAAACGAGACGAGTTCGAGCTCAAATTCTCATATATTAATCGAGTTCGGACTTGGCTCGGCTCAACTTGTTTGCATCCCTAGTTTTGAGTTGTAAATTTAGTAGTTTAAGATCTTTTGTATGATATGAAAGCCTTTGGTTGGTATTGTTCGTATCAGATTTGTTGTTCGGGTTGTTAGTCTAGATTTTTATGTCACGGCTTTTGTTTATCGTGTTCACGTTTGGGATCCCCATGACATACTCCTCACATTTATACAAAGTAGTGTATGATAACTTTTTTTCGGTTTCTCTCCTGTTTAATTATAAATACTTATTTTTTTATAATTCAAATATTCATATTATACATATATTAATTAATGACAAGGATAAAACAAACAACATATACTACTTTATTCCTATAAATGCTCAAAGATACATAAAAACTAGCAGAATGCCCACGCGATACGGCGGGAGCGACACATTACATTGTGATACTCGTTTTTTGTAGTTTTTTTATTCATATAATATTTATTGTAGCATCATTGTGATATATATATATATACACACACATATTAAAAGCGAAGTAATCGGGTAATCCATTTCATGGTGTTGTGCATGGTTTGGTCGGTTCGGTTATTACCCTTGACAGAAGCCGAAACCAAAGTCATCGATTAGTCTATTTTATTAAGCAATCAATTTTCAGTTAAATTAACGGGTTTTTGTTTGGTTCATTTAATTTCAGTTAATTCCAAAAACCAGACTTAGGTTAAAATTTTTGCTTAGAAATATATGAAATTAAAGTATAAATACATGAAATGAACGTGTATGTGTGTGTGTGTGTATATATATATATATATGAAATAGAGATATAAATTATGAAATATATGAACCAGAGGTATAAAAGCTAGAAATATATGAAAATATAAATGATTTGGTTCAGTTCAACTAATTTTGGTTAAACAAGAGTACAAAAAATTGATAACCGGTTTTTGGTTAATTCAGTTTTTAGTTTTCAGTTAATTCAGTTTTTTGTTGATTTCAGTTCGGTTTCATCTGTTTTTGGTTTGGTTTAGATTAATGATTTAGTTATTGCTCATCGATAACCGCTTTTGGTTAATAACCAATAATAGCGCGCAATGTGACGAGAAACACAAACATTGCCACGGTGTGCATTGTTCGGTTGGTTGTATTATTTTCCTCAACCGAAATGGTCATCGATTAGTCTATTTTATTAACCAATCTGTTTTTCAGTTAATTGATTTTGTTTATTTAGTTAGATTGACGGTTTTTGGTTTGATTCACTTAATTTTGGTTAATAGTTAAAACCAAACTTAGGCTAAAACTTTTTATTAGAAATACATGAAATTCAGGTATAACTACATGAAATGGAGGTATAAATACATAAAATGAGGGTATAAATACGAAATACATAAACTGGATGTATAAAAGCTAGAAATATATAAAAATATGAATGGTTCCGTTCAGTTTATTTTGGTTAAATGAGGGTACAAAAATTGATAACCGTTTTTTGTTAATTCAGGTTTTGGTAAATCAGTTTTTGGTTGATTTGGTTCGATTTCGGTTAGCGATTCAGTTAATACTCACCCTTAGACACTGTTAATCACGTAACATATCTTTTTTTAATTAAAAAACTATACTAATACTTACTTAGATTAAAGAGAATAAAATACTCGTTTTTATGGTGTATTTTTTTTTCAAAAAACATTAATATATCAAAAGTTATGACCATTTAAAAATCCGTTCGGGGGAGTTAGTTTTTTACAAGGGGATAAAGTGTAGTTGATGTCTAGTTATCTATAAGTTTGTTAAAGATGATGGATTAAAGTATAATCTAGATGAGATGATTAAATTGATAGTATTTGTCACAGCTTCAAAATCCACATGCAGAGTTTTATCGCGAGGCGTGCGACTGACCAGGATCAAGCCACTAATCATGTTGAAACAAGTATTAAAGTTATTAAAAATCATCACAATCAACACTGTTAGTGATTAAGATTTAAATGTCCAAAACATAGTTTAAATGAACAGCGGAAGCTAAACATAAAATCCAGACATAAGTTAGTGTTTAAAAAAAATTAAAGCCATCAGTTTAATGCCAGCCACGACACTCCAAATGTTGGAAGCTCCCATGCTATACCTAGCGTCCTTCAAAGCATGCTAAAGTGTATCAATAAATGTTGGCGAGTTCATAGTTCCAATTTTAAAGTAAAGTAAGTTTCAAATACATTAGTTCATTAAAACATGTCATGGGTAGCTAAACCATGGTTAAGCCACTAAACTGTGTAGTACGAATACTTGACTGTAGCAAGTTGTTGTGCCCTATGTCAAGGTCTATCGTCATTGATATAAAGTCAAGGTCAAAAGTTCACGCCCGGCTCCTAGCATGGTGTGAGGTTTGTCGAACCTAATAACGCTATTAACTAGTACCCTGTTTGCCAAACCCGGCAACTAATCGGTATAATGTCTAGGGACTTTTCAAATAGAATTTCGTTTAGTCTGCTAAAGACATGAAATATAAACTACGATATTTAATAGGCAATATTCCAACCTAGAAATATAGAGTAGTCCCAAATCCAAGGACAGTGTAACCCGGGTATGCATGCTTTTAATAAAATTGTGAACTCACCTTAGTTTAAGCTCGATTAGATTTAGATGGATAAATAATGAGGATGGTCAACCACGTCCTAGAATGATTACCATTTAATTTCTTATGGTGTGTTCATGCAATACATGAAATTCTACATGCATCTAAAACATTGAAGACCACATGTTGACATGTGAACCTTTAACCGAATAGATACATGCACATCACCATAACATTAACATGTTAAATAATTCTCACATGTGAACATTTAACCGAATAGATACATGCACATCACCATAACATTCAACATGTTAAACAATTCTCACATGTGAACATTTAACCAAATAGATACATGCACATCACCCTAGCATTCAACATGTTAAACAATTCTCACATAAGTATCAATCAAGTTCAGGCATCCATGATAATATAAGCAACATGCAAACACATATAAATCAACCCCTTGTCATAATTAAGCTTTGACTCCTAAAACTAGGTTGTTTTCGATGATTTTATTAAAATAGTAAACAAGCTTAAAAAATTACGAATATTTTGCGTCACACATATTTTGGTTGGATAGGCTTTGTGTAAAATGCACAAGGCCTAACTCTTTATATAAAAATTATGAAAATTAATATACTAAGCAGTGATCAGATTAGTCACTTTCTAACTACAGCTTACAGAAAAATTCATTTAAAAATCCTCAGTTATGCGATTAACGTAATTCCAGTCGGAGATTTTCATGACCTCCTGGAAATACCTACAATAAAAATTTGAGATCATAACTCAATTCCTACATTGAGTTATGACGTTCGTAATGGGATGCAAATTCTGATAGAAAATGCAGCCTAGACCCTTGACACGAAATAAATCATTTAAAATACTAACGACTTTAATAAAATGCAGTTCTAGTCGGGTTTGACAGGTTTTCCCTTGTAGTTCATCTTAGACTCAAGAAACATATGTTTTTGACAAAATTTAACCCGGTTACAGTTGACACAAGTCGGTTGTAACATTCTGGACAGATTCTGATTCGTTATCCAACAACCTAAAACAATTACTTAGCAAACAAAACGACCTATATGCACCATCTACAACAAAAAAATCATTATAAATCAGGTTATACCTTAACTATTCAATAAGGACTAACAAGATTCAAACCAAGATCATGTAATAATCAAAACCCTAATGGCTAACTGAACACATAATCGATCCAGTCATCAAACACACATGATTTCTAGCGACTTATACCTCAAGTATCATCATAACATCAAGTACAAGTAACACATCCATGATAACGAGTGATTAACAAGATTATAATAATAACTAAATATGTTACTGAGTTTAGGAGATGAGCCGATACAAGCTTGAATTGTTGGAACTATAGCCTTGTGTGTCGTCGATCAAGAAGGAGCAGGGGGAGAGAGATAGAGAAGTTCGCAAATTAGGGTTCAAGTTATGGGGAAAACATGCAACATACGTATAAAATGAATAGGGGGTTTGGGTAACTTGGGTTGTAAGTATGGTGGGGTGATTTAGGGTGTTTGGGTTTAGTTTATGTTGGGCCACGATAGAGCCGCAAATGATATGGACTTGGGCTTCGGTTCCATGGGTTTGGGTTGGGTCATGTAAACAAGTTTCGGTTCCGAGTCATTCATTTCGTACACACACACACACACATATATATATATATTGTGCTAGTTTGGGTGTTTATTAAATATAAAAAATTATATTAAATCGTGTGATGTGAAAAGTAAAGCGTAACGAAACATAAATGAAATAAACGAGAAAAGTGAACGGTTTTAACCTCAGAAAGTCCAGGTTTTCACAGTATTTAATCATTTAACATTCTGTAACTATTAAACATTTTAGGACAATGACTAAATACGCTGGGCTTTAATCACTTGTACTCTAAGGCATTTTAATCACTTGTACATTTTAATCTACACGTCAATACTAACCAAGACAACTATCGAAACGTCGACAAAAATGAGTAGATTGTCACGGTACTTTATGATTTTTTAAATATTATAGTTTATAAGATATGGCAAGAATATGTAAAAGATTATAAATTTGTTGTGGAGGGAGGAAAAGTGAAACTAATTACCTATAATTATGTTAAAACTTAGGGATTTAAGTGTAATAAGACGTGAAGTTTAATAAAATTTTTGTCTAAAAGACCAATTTACCCTCATTTTAGGGGTGTATTTATAAATTAAGAGGGAAAAAGTTTTTATTTTTTGGGTATCTTAAAATGCTTATCCCTCATGCATTATAATATAGTATAGATAATCTATTAACTTCATCTAAAGTTATCTTCAAAAAATTTAAATAAATTCTTTATTATCAATATTATTATTCCTGTATATTTTTGTGTGTTCTTTTAGCTAAGAAACATATAAATAATTATGTATCTCTTCATTTATTTATTTAAATATATTCATTTTATTATCGATATTATTATTCCTGCATAGTTTTGTATGTTCTTTTAGCTAAGAAGCATCTAAATTATCATGTATCTTTTTTGTTTGTGTATTAAATTAGATTGGTTTATACGAGATAAAGGATTATATAGTTATTATACCAATAAGCTACAATATATATATATATATATATATATATATATATATATTGGAGAGTTCAAATGAGAAGAAAAATTTTGTAAGAATAAAAAGAATAACTTTTAAACCAATAGAAATTCTCCATTCACTTCATTTAACGTGTGTATTTAATATTGTGAAAAATGGAATATAGGTAAATCTATAATTATTAATTAATTAAACTTGTAACTCATTTTTAATATACTTTTTCAAGATAAAATAATTTATGGTGTAAGACAATTTTCGACATATCTAGGATAAATTTTAGTATGTGTAGGATAAATTTTGAAATGTGTAGGGTAAATTTACGGTGTGTAGGGTAAATTCCGATGAGTATAAGATATATGTAAGATAAATTTTGAAATGGTAGGATAAAATGTTTTTGTTTTATTAATGAGAGATAACATAATTAATGAGAGGAGTTATAAACTATTTAATGTTTTACAATTATGCTTTTCTTCTTTTTCTTCTCACATTAAATTTCTTCTCAAATGAACATTCCCCTATATACATATATATATATATAATATAGGGAGAGTATCATGAGAAAACTATATATAAATGAGAAAAATAAAAAAACTAACTAAAAAAGCTTATAAAAGAGCGCTACATTTTATGTATAAAAAATTTTTTTAAAAAAACTTGTACTACACATGTGTATTATATGTATGTGCTGCACATGTGCATTATATGATTAGATTTATCTTTTGTGTTTAGTTTATCTTTTAGGGTTATGTTTTTAGGGGTTATAGTATTAGGTTTTTGGGTGTGTGTGTGTGTGGGGGGGGGGGGGGTTTAGATTTTTGAGGGGTGGGTAGAGGGTTTAGGTTTTTTAGGGTGTAGGTGGGGTTTAGGTCTTTTGGGGGTTTACGTTTAGGGGTTAGTTTTAAGTTTTTTTTGGGTGGGGGTGGGGGGTTTAGGTTTTTTGGGGGTGGGGGGTTTTAGGCTTTTGGTGGGAGGGTGGATTTAGGTTTTTGGGGGATGGGGTGGTAGGGTTTAGGTTTTTGGGGGTGTCGGTGAGGGTGGATTAGGTGGTTTCATAGTAATGTACACGTGTAGTACAACTTTTTTTTTTTAAAAAAGTTTAATTTTATTAAAAATTGATATGTTTTTAAGCTTTTTTAGTTAGTTTTTTTGGTTTTCTCATTTAAACTTGTTTTCTCATGATCCATCCCATATATATATATATATATATATATATATATATATATATATATTAATATATATTAGTTGGTGTATAATATATCCATATAATAAATACAAATTAATCATTTTGTCATATAGTCTACAATATATATTATTTAGTATAATAGGGTTATTTATAAATATTAATTTCAATGATTATTGATATATTATTATTTTATATTATTTTTTACTTATCTCTTATTTATTTAATATTTCTTTCCCTAACTTCTTGTTTTTCTGCTTACTAATAACTACTTAATATTGCATTGGTTCAACTACGTATAACACTAAGTTTCTAATCTATTAATAATTGAAAAAGACAAATTAAAATATTATAATTATGTAATACACAAGTTTTTAACCTAATAATAAAGAAATAAACCAAAGTAAAACGTAATAAAAAGTATAGAATACATCAAAGTTATTTTTTCAAAAACATATATTGTCAACATATATTGACGACTGTGTGTTAACCGATTAAAATATATGTTTCCAAGCTGGATAATACAGTACTTATTAAATCCGTTCAATGCACGGGTTTTTAAAGATGTAACTTTTATATAAAGTTATATTTATTCAACTCGTGTAATACACGAGGTTCTAATATAATGATTTAATAAAAGCAACTATAGGCACCAATAACTTGCACAAAATAACAAAACCACTCGTGGACCATTTTCCTTTACTAGAACACATTGCTTAGGTGAAAGCTCATAGATCATTCAATATTGTTATCATCTTGATCTTTTTTTAAGTACAAATTTCATTAGAATCAACCGACAACTCCGCTAGCAAGCCACTAGCAAAGGTAGGCATACGACAAAACAACTACAAACAACAAACAAATTACACATCAAAACGTTTCCATGTGTTTCGATCTAAACACAAGTTCTTAGCCCTACTTATAATCCAATGATGCGCCATGGACTTGATTTCTCCCATAATGTTGTCGATAGCTAAGAGCTACTTCTCAAACACAAACTTATCCGACTTCGCCAAATGCTCCGCAAACAATCAACATAAATGGATTACAACCAACCGCCTTTTAGGAGCTATTACCCCTTTCATAGGACACATTCCATCGCTTATCTCGAAAAACTATTACTTGTCTATAAGCATTACCAATTAGTTATTTTAATGGCAACGCTTACTCCAACTCTATTACACCATAATTCTATATTATTCATCTTTACCAAAGATTGAACCTGGGCCCTCTTCTCTAAGAGGCATATGCCTCTACCAAGTGGGCTAGCCCCATATTGACATCATAAGCAATTAGTTTTTTTTGAAAGGTATATTTGGATCACTGACAGATCACCGGAATTTCATCATGCCACCAGCGAAACCACCCGAGCATATACATCTCCACTAGGCTATAATGCCTATACACTATCACGCCCCAAAACCCGAATGTTTGACTCACTAGTATGGTTTCATGAGTTATGGAATGAAAAGTGATAACTAAGTTATTTAACTTAGTTAAAACTATAAGTCTTATAGTAAAATACAAGGTTTGTGGTTAATGAATTTAGATGGCAAACATGAGGGACTAAATATAGCAAGTTGAATGAATGTTTTTAATAAAAAGAAAACCAAACACTAGAGTTTTGTGTATGTGCATATGTCGTATATAGAGAGAGAGGAAGAGCAAGAACTTCATCTCATTCAATCATCACAATTCTTCAAAATCAAGATCAAAATTTAATAATGAAGCTTTGCATGAATTAGGATTCTATATCATCTTAACCTAATAAACATGTGGTAAGTTGTAATTTATGATTTTGTGATTATATATGAAGTGGGTTTATGATTGAAATTGTATGAGATTAAGTATGAAGGTGCGTTAGAATCACCAAATAGGATTTGGATTATGAATTATTTTAGGTAACTTGATGATTGAAGGTGAAACCCACCATTGATGGGAAGGTGGTAACATGGGTGAATCACCCATGTCCAAATCATGTGCAAATTTGATTGATTATGTTGTATATGATAAATTCTTGTTGGTTAGATTGAAGTATAGTATGAAATTTATTTGATGCCTAGTTGTGTTGATGAATGAATGCAAGAAGTAAGGATGAAAGCATGAATAGGTTGTACATTATGCTTAGATAGTAGTACGCACACTAAGTGTTTGATAAAATGTCTAAATGACAATAATATATGAAATTTATGCAAGTTGTGGGTAAATATGTATAAATAGTGATAATGATGTATTTTTTTAGCAAACTAACATGAGAAATATGTTTTAGATAGAGTTTATGTGGAATTTTGATTTGTTAGTATGATGTGGTAAAAGCGTGCATTAGGAGTTTGTACTCTATGCTAGAAGATATGATACACCTTAGGCACTTAGTTGATTGTGTAGTTGGGATCAAGAGACAAAAATGGTGTCATTTTATGGCATGAGGATTTATTAGCAAGGATAATGTTAGAACCATGGGTAATGTTAAACTAGTTAATCTTAAATGATGTTGTTAGTTGTAGAATTCTGAGATGACTAGTATGGAAGAATTGATTATGTTGTGTGTGACCTATGAAATTCGTATGAAATGCATATGGTATCATTAGTATGATCAACTGTATTAAAATGGATACATGTTTGTAAGTTGAAAATTATAGGCTAGATAGTTGACTTTTGAAAGTCAACAATGAATGGATACCATGCTTAAGATTTTCACACATTTGTGAGAATAGATAAATCATGTGATGTGTTTTAGATCATCTATGTGTTGTGTATGATGATCATTGAGTTGCATTGTCACACCGCAACCGATGGCGGAAGAGTGAGACGAACGAGATTGCTCGAGACATCATAACACTAAATGTGACAATATTTAATTAAACAACTCATTTCCTTTCATTTCATTCATCAAAATGTCAAGTACAAATAATTCAAATACAATGTAACATCAAATAAGCCAAGTTCAACGGAACATAATAAATAACTTAGCATTCTAAGCGTGTTTCTATGCCAATCCTACTAAGTTTCATCACATCAACATCCTCAACTTGCAACATGTTAAAAAATATAGTTCAAAAACAAGTATTGGCGAGTACAAAAGTTTGAATAATTGCATAAGTAAAAAAAACGCTTAAACAAATCCACATGGTAAGCTAGCATACGAGATTAATGTAAACAAGGCATGTGAACTACAAGTCAATCCTTAAGTGTCACCGCATAATAGATTAAACTTAACATGACCACAAGAATACGGGCGGATACGTTACTCCTATAGCGCTATACATGTAAGGGGAGGCTCGTACGAGTTAATGACATTTAGTATCACATAAGAATGCTCCAAGTAAACAAATCAGTATCACATAACTATAGCATGTATGATGGATTGTTTGTATGATTGCATAGAATAAAAGTGTGATTTAGTGTGTTTATGATAGATTAACATATTGCACCCAAAAAGTGTAAAGCGTAAAAAGGGTGTTGAGTGTACTCAGGTTTTGCAAAGTTAAATCCGTGAAAGTGTTTGGGTTGATTAGGGGTACGAACACCGAGTTATCCTACAAAGGAAACGTAGGTGTGTAAGTATTGGAATAACGATGGAGTTCGTTAATTTAGGAATTTAATAAAGTATGTATAATCAAAAGTATTTATCTAGACGTTAATGCTCGTTTTTGACACTATAGCCCGTAGGGTGTTTGTGGTTTTATGGGTCATGCCCAACGGAATCGTAACGATGGTTAAGTCTTAGATAAAATAACCTAATGTTAGGACAAGTAACCATACGGTATTGTCAAAGGTTCGGTTATATTTATTATTTACACATATAGGTTACATATAATATTAACAAGTTTATCACATAATCATAGATTTCAAGAAGTCATGCATGGAGGTAGGAAGATAACTGTCCTTAACCTCTTTCGTAAGATTCACCAATACACAAATTGCACAAGGAAAATCCGGATGGTCATGAATGAAAATAAAAATAAAGTACTTCACTAAACTACGTTTCGACCGAATAAGCAAGCTAGGTGCGTGCATCCCGAACATGGCAACGTTTGGGGATGGTCGTAGCCTTGTACTCAATTGAAGGTGAAACATAGCTTAGTGGATAGAAATCATCAAGTGAGGTGGTGGATTGAAAGTTGGATAGCCAAGGCCTCCATGTAATCACACCTTTACCAAAAACAAAAGCTTGTAAGCTTGGATGGTTTCAACACTTGTGGGTTAAGACCCTTAGTAAAACAACAAGTTTAGAGGCATGTTATACCTCTTGATTTTGTATGAAACAATTCTAGCTAGCTCACGAACCATAAGCTTGATTAGAGGCACAAGTAGCATAGAGTTGTTAAGAGAAAACAAGTAAAGAAAAGGTTTATAAGTTTAACTTCCAAAACAGAAAGTTTGGCCATAAAAATGGTATTGTTCCACCTTGGTTTTCATGGAAAACCTATGGTAACATTCCCAAGAGGCTTAGCAAACATTGTTGAGGAAGAAAACATGAAGAAAACTTGAAGTTTTTAAAGTTATGAAAAGATAAACATGAGCAGAAGGTTTAGGACACTTTTGGACCTCAAAATGGTGAGGTTTCACCTTAGTTTGCCCAAGCAAACTTGTGAAAACCTTCCTAGAGGTTATCCAAGTGTTTTAGAAGAAGAAACAAGGTTTGAATATCAAAGGAAGTGAGTTGAAACTCACTTGCAAAACTAAAATATCTCAGCAGAAAGTTCTGGAGGTTTAGGGAGGTTTTGTGAAGTTTGGAGGCTTGTAAAAGTGAGAAATGGATGGGCGAATGCTTTTTTATATAGGGAAGGGTTAGGGTTTGAGTTAGGTTAGCATTTATGAGGATTAGGTGGTTAAATGTCTTGAAACAAGAAGAGAATGTGGGTGTGACAGCTTGCGGCCGCAAGCTGTCATGTTTCTTTTTTTGTTATTTAATAAATATGGTTAGGTTTAATTGTTTGATTAAATGTTGCATTTCATAAGTATTATAAGTGTGAAGTGCTTGGAAGATTAAAACATGTATAAAGGTGAGGTACGGGTGATTACAAAACTCATTTTTAAAGCTCCCGAAATGTACCTCAAACTCATTAAAGAGTGTCTATGAGGTACATGTAAGAATGGGGCGTGTATGCAAGTATGTGTGGGAACGAGATGAATATGTAGGAATGTATGAATAGATTATTTGTATGTTAGTAGATGAAACCCATTAGTAAACACGAATAGAAATGAGTATACGCGTAGGTTGGTATGTACGAGACTAATATTTATGGTAGTTTGTGACTAAGAATTGTTAGTATGAATATGTGAGAATGTAAATTGTATGTAAGGGTTTTGACACAGGGTAGGTGTATGAAGTAGGATTTAGCATTCTCGAAAGAGTTGGATTAGATAATATGTATGCGTGTTATTGAACCATATGTATTCGAATGAGTGAGACTTGTATGTATGTATGTATGTGCGTATGTATGTATGTATGTATGTATGTATGTATGTGCGTATGTATATATGTATGTATGTATGTATATATTGTATGTATGTATGTATGTACGTACGTATGTGTGTGTGTATGTATGTATGTATGTGTGTGTATGTATGTATGTGTGTATGTGTGTATGTATGTATGTGTGTGTGTGTATGTATGTATGTATGGTGTAAATATACATGAGTATTAATGAAGATAACTGGGTTGCCTTTAAGAATGAAATGAAATGAAATGCAGGTACATTATTGTTGACTCATTGAAGGTTAAACACCAAGATGAAATGCTTGAATTCAGAAAGATAACCGAATGGAATGTATACGAGGATAGAACGCGACGTGATCCTATAATTATGAATCTTAGATTATATATTATGTCACCAAGTACTAATGATGTGAATGTATGCGGTGAATGCAGGTTGTACGGAATCACAGATCATCATCACGAAGCGATCGAAGATCGAGTCATAAGATAGTCTATATGGGAATGTGTGATTATTTAGTACACATAAGTTATGTTTTATTTCATAAATGAGAAGGAAGAATGTATTTATTGTAAAAGAGTTATTTTAAAATGGACTTTCAAGTATGTCAAGACATTTATAAAGAAAGAAATTTTAAGGCTTGTATTTTTGATGCGTTTTTATGGTTAAAACGTGTTTGGGTCTTGCATACACCAAACCACCCGATCACATCCATCTCCACTAGCCTATAATGCCTATACACCAATTCAGGAGGAAATCTAATAAATGTAGGAAAACTCTCTTGTGGGACTAGAACCAAGAACCTAATGGCCCCTAAGTCTTATCTCACCTCCTAGATACCACTAGACTATAATCTCATGGACTTTACCAATTAGTTAGGCGGTGTTTGTTTTCTAAAAAGATCGCGCAAGCTCTTCTATCTGCGACGCGTAGACCTTGCACAGACATTGTCATCTACAGACTGTTTGTTATTCTGAAGACGTTTGATAAAAAAACGTTTGTGCAAACTCTTCTTGGTACAGACTTGGCCCAACCACTTTTAAGATCTTCTAAGGTCTACAGAGTGTTAAACACCACCACCCACCACCACCACCACTGTCCACCATCCATCACCACCACCACCACCCACCACCATCGTCTACTACCACCGTCCAGCACCACCACCCACTACTACCGTCCACCATCACCATCCGTACACCACCAGCAGTTTATTTTAGAAGTCTACATACGTTAAAAATAATAAATGGCCTTCTTTTTACAGACTGAAGAGGTTTGGTCCACCTCTTCTTCTACAGATGTCTGCAAATGTGATCCGAAGACTGCAGACATATTACCTCTTAAAAAAACATTTTACCTCCTAAAAGACATTTTACCTCTTAAAAAACAAACTACACCTTACTATCATATTATGTGCCTCGTAATTCACTGTTTAATCTTTAACTCACCCCAACTTTTATATTTCTTTTATTTGCATATCATATTGTGTGTAAGAATCTCAATGGCAACTATCTCTAGCCTCATGTGCATCAATAGGACTGTAGGAGGCTCTTACACAAAACAAGCTTTAAATAGTAGATTATGCTAAATTTCTAATTCGATTTAGAGATGGTAAAATAAATGGGTTGGGTAAACGGGTTAAAGCAGATCGATTTTGGTACCCATCAAGATATAAGTAGACAAAAGACGTATTTTCCAGGATGTATCGGTAGGCCAACTTACAGGGTTCCCAAGATTTTTAATATACGTTAACTTTAAATCATGAAGTCTTGTGGGTTCTCATCTTAGGGGATATAGAAATGAAACCGTTAAGGGTATAAAGGAACCATTATAAGTACGACTGTAAACGAATTGAACTTTCAGCGAATTGTTCGTGAACCATTCGGGCGGGAAATTCGTTTACGTTCGTTTGTTTATTAAACAAACAAATATGAGCAAGAATTTTCACTCGATTAGTTAAATGAATAAACATGAATAGAGATCCCGTTCTTCAGTTGTGTTCGTAAACGTTCGGTAACGTGTTCGTGAATTATGTTCGATTATGTTTGTTCATGTTCGTTTGTTTGTGTTTTAATTAAAGATTTTTGTACTTTCATATACTTCGTCTAAACTTTTTTTATTCTTTATATTTTAGTTAGGAAACCCTATTTACACCTTGTTTATGCACTATTTCCTTTCCTTTCTCATTATTCATATCGACGAATACGATCGACCTTCATTCCATGATTAGGAGTTTAAGTTCCAGCGCTGCCCTCTCTGCCATCCACCTTTAGCCTTCGACGCGTTCGCCAAATTATTTGTGTTCGTGAACACTCTCATTTCTTATGAACGAACACAAACATAAAATCTCGTTTGATAAGTGTTCATGAACCGTTCGTGAACACAGTTATTTCCTTAACGAACGAACACGTACAAAGCCTTGTCATGTTCGTTTGGTTCTTTTATAGCACTAATTATAAGTAAATAACCTATAAGTATTTTAAATTAAACTGACACATCTTATCCTTTTATGAGAATAAATCTAGATTTCAAGGGCGCCTTAAAAAATCCATCATTCATTCATTTGAGCTATTTCTTAAAATAAATTGAAGCCTTTGGTACTAATCACTGGGATGGTGACTCGGCTGGGGTATACTAATCAGGGTGTTGCTCACCAGGATAGCGACTTGTGATAATGTCCTCTGAGTTGATCATGAAAAAAAAACCCTGCTGAAGCTCTTTATCATCATCCATCATTCCATCAAAAAATTTAATTTTAAGATACATAAGGGTTATTTATATAAGATGGTAGATTTTAATCTTTTCCTATAAGCTCGAGATGGAATTAGGTGGATTTGTGGACTTTGAGTGTGAGACCCTTAGATGAATTGTTAACTTGAACTTAATGATAGCATGAAAGGGGCTTGATGAGTCGGTGGTTGGGTTAATTTTGATAAATATACTAGTAATCATGGTTAAACATTTTTTAGTCTTTTAAATTAAGAAATCTAAAGTTTTTGAAACCAATGATCCTATTTGATTCCATTGGAGAGTTTGCAGGGATGAAAAAGAGGTATGTGTGGAGATATTGATGTATTGCAAAAGACATCTCTTTCCGTTGTATAGTTTGTATAATTTTCGAGCCTTTTAGTGTCGTTTTAAGTGTAATTTTCGTATATTATTGAGTCGTTTGTGTTTTATAGGTCTCTGGAGAGAAAAGGAAGCGAAAGCGAGCTTAAATGAAGAATATCGAGCTTCCGGATGCATCAAAGTTCACATGTGAACGGGTGATTAAAGAATAGGTATATACTGAAATAATAATTTGTCATGTCATGCGACAGGGTTGGATAAATATTCTCACGCGTCGTGAAGCTGCCTAATAGCCCCATGTGTTTTTGCCTGTCTCGTGTCACGCGACAATATTCCCATATGCCCGTCCGCGTCGTGCGATGGGCCTTAAAACGCTGAAAAACCTGATGTCAGCCAAGTTTTGATGTTTTAGAACCTTAAAACAAATTATTCTCGATATAACTTGCGGGAGAGATGAACAAGAACATCTATGAGGCGATTTTGGAGCTAAGGAAGCATAAAGTTGAAGACTTGGAGCTATGATGTTTACTGAATTCATTATGATTTGTGATTGTGTTTTGATAATACATGTTCGCTAAACTTATAGTCGCTACCTAGGTTTATGATGAATCACCATGTTTGACTAGTTTTTCTTTTGGTTTTGGAACTTATGTTAGTGGATTGACGATGATTTAAAAGACTTTGTGTTTTATGATCTGATGTATATGCGTATCTATACTTGTTTAATGCAGATTAAAACTCGGTATGTTTCCTTGTTGAATGTCTTTAAGTTATAGGTTCATGTTAGATCAACTACTGTGTGTTTTTATTGAATGGTTTGCAGATGTAGTAACCCATAGGAGTAATAATTGTGAATCGAGTAGGTCTAGATAATAACACCCTGTAAAATGTGTCCACTAATATAGTGACACGTGTTGTATTTTATATAATTGTCTGTTAAAGACCAATAAGGACTAAAGGCATCAACATGCTCAAGATTGAGCCTCTGAGTGAGAACCGATGTAAACATGCATAAATAATAGCCTCTGAGTGACTGATAACGTCAACATGCTTAAATCATTAGCCTCTGAGTGACTGATATGTCAACATGCTTAAAACTTGGCCTCTGAGTGCTAATACATCAACATGTCTAGCCTCTAAGTGACATCGGAATCAACATGCTTGTGATAAGCCTCTAAGTGATCCTTTGTGAAGTCTAACTCTCATACGTACGTTTGTTGGACGAGAGAGTTCAATTTGTAAATATATGAAAGTTGGATATTGGAGGGATTAAAAGTGTCAACATGTTAATTTATACCTCTGAGTGACCTTTTAACGAACCGAGAGCTCAATAATGCCCGGGCATAATCCCGGGTATGCCAAGTATTGGCTACGGAGGGCTAAAAGTGCCAAATAGTATTTAAAATCGTTTTTATATGCTTTATATAGTTTAGGGGCCAAAGTGTCAAATTTTAAAACTGAAATAGGGGCGGTCGCGGGCCGCGAGAGACCTGGCCTGTGTCTCTCGCCCCCGCGAGAATAGATCTGCAGCAGAAAGTTTGTTTTGGAGCCCAAGCAAAGCTCCAAAACCATTAAATCGAAACCATGACCTTCCTAATCAGCTATGCCACGTTTTGGGACACTTGTAACTTCTTCTTACACCCTAGACACCTGGCTTCACCTCCTTTGAGCTCTCCAACTATAAATAGGTGCTTAAGTTCACCATTTCAACTTGCACCTTTCTTATTCACTCTTCTCCCTCCTCTGGAAGTTCCTAGCTGAAAGGAGCATCCAACTTAGTTCTCTTGCATTGTAGGAACCTCTTGTAAGTGTTCCTTGCTCTTGCATTTTCGTTTATAGGCTTTTATAGCCAAAAGTCAAGTGTTTTTGTAAAACGCCTTGACTTTCAGTTAGGACCATTATGGTCCAGCCATTGTTCAAAATGAACATGGCTAAGTGATCGTAATAAGGTAGGTGTTAGTCCCTATAAAGGGCACCTCCTGAAGATCACGTTTGCTAACCAATTGATGGGTCAAAGTTATGATATTAAAAAGTCAAACAGTCATTTTTCGGAAAAATCATAAATTGATCTTATATATGTTATGAAACCTGTTTTGACACTTAAACAAGTTGGTAATAATTATTAGAACATGTATGAACATGTTCGGCTCGTCAATTTCAGTTCTAGGCTCGGTTCGCAACCTGAAAGTCGCAAGGTTTGAATTCTGCTTTGACTTTCGATTTGACCCGATTTAGATTAGTTACCACTGATCTAAAGTTGCATTATGATCATAATATAATATAGCATAACCTCTGAGGTTTATTACATGATCATAATCAGAATCCAAGTTTATGCGCAAGTTCCACAATTAGGCCATCTTTGACCAAAATGTGTTTTGCATAAAACAAGGTTTCAAATGGTAATGAACCTGAAAATGAATTTCTACTAATGTAATATCATAAGTAGGATTATTTGTTATATTAAACCAAGTTATAAACTGAGTTTTTAATTAAACTATGTCGATAAATGACGGTTTTAGCCCATGTGGCTTATAAAATAGTTTTAATCAAATCTTTTCGAGATAAATCACTTACTTATCGATATGTTATATTAATTAACATATTTTAAACATTTTAATCTGATCCAAATATCAGTTTTCATAAATATCACTTAAAGACATCACTTTACGACATAAACGCCGTTTCGGCGCATAGTATGGTTTTAAACCATATTAGTGGACCAAGACTTGTTACCTACTAAATTTAAAACTTATTTTAAAATATTTACAGTAGGTACTTATTATAAACTAAGAATCCAAATAATTTATAAACTATGTGTAAAATGACCAAAATGCCCCTTCGTGCATAGCTTGGTCATAAAAGGTAAAATACACATATATTTGATATCTCACTGATAACTAAATAATATTTTTCCAGAATACTCATGATCATAAACTTAAATTTTATTTAAGTTCTTTTTATACAATATGAAATTACCGAAATGCCCCTATAAGAATAATTTCGTTTTAAAACCTCAACGGGCATACAAGTTGATATCCTACTGATATCTTAACTTATTTAAAGTATAATGGCATATAGAACTTGTCCATAACTTATCTGGTTACCCGATATCGCTATTATGCGCACATTACGTATATGTGACTATTTTACGGAATTCAACCGTAACGGGTTTAACCTTATCATTTTAAGTTCAAAATCCAGAATGTTTATAGTTTACCCATATTATACAAGTCAAGTACTTGTCGGGTTTAAACTACATTCTATCTTATCATCGTTTAATCAAGCGTTATACGTAATGATCATGTAACTATTCGTTTATACAACCTTAGTATTTAATTGGCTAGTTTATGCCATAATCCAGACTAGAGCCTTCTCGGTAAAAGCTATCTGCATTCGGTACTTTTGTATACGGCTGAGTTATTTAAAAATAAAAGAAGAAAGCAATCTCATGTAAATACTCTCAACTTATTTCCCCTATAAGGGCTTGTGATATGGTAAATTATTATTCATGGTCCATTACATGGTTAACCTTCCTAAGATAAAAGATTTTGTGCTGTTTGCACTTGAAATCAATTTTTAGTATTTTCAAAATGAGTCAGTTTGGTGTATTTACCAGCGTAAGTTGACGTATCCTCCAAAGACTAATCTGCAGGTACAACACGAAATTAAGCCAGAAGCTGCTCAGTAGAGAATAAGAGGATTCTTATCCTTAGATCTGCCTAAAGTCTGTTTTGTATTCTTTCTTGTACATTCTATGATCCGCCTGTGGATCTTCTATTACAAGCTTATATATTATTTTGTATTTTCGAACATTCGGTTTGTAATAGTAATTTTACTCCAAGACTTCCGCTGTGCCACGTTTAATTGACTATGACGTTATCAACTATTGTCACGATACTCCCCACCGGGCCCACCGGTGTATGGATTTCGGGGTTGGAAATCCGGGGGTGTGATAGGGTTGGTATCAGAGCCAATGTTTGAGAGAATTAAACACTAGCCTTTTGTGTTTAGTCTCAAACTTACACGAGCACATTCCTTAGACTTTCGAGTCTAGGCATTGACCTAGGATTACTCATTTCATTATTAAGTTATAGTATGTTTTTGAATTGATTTTAACAGGAAAATGCCGCCACGTGTGAGAGGACAAAGTGGAGAGGAAAAGGTCCAATGAGAGGAGGACCATCAGGGCGTATTCCCCCTCAACCTCATAATTCAGATAATTATCAAGAATCAGGAGATTCGTCTCCATGGCAACAGCGAGACGTTCCGTCTCTAAAGACACTCGCCCTCACATTCCCAAAATTCTTACCACTCACACCATTCCTATCATTCTGACCATTCCCATCCCATTCTCATCACTCCTACCATGAAGATTTAACCCCAACCATTACTTAAACAAACCTCCAGCTAATCAAAATCAGTTGGACCAGCCACTTCCTATGGACGAGGACTCCGACCCGGAGATGCCACCATCGGGATCAAATGTGCATCCCATTGAAATTTCGAGCGATTCAAACTCATATGCCGGATCACCCTACCAAGGTCCTAATGAGTGGGACAATACTGGAATCAATTCACCTTTTCCCACACACCTTCCCATCACTCTCAACCACCCCCAGTTCAAGAAGATGTCCACATGGAACCCGTGGACCAACCTCAACAACCACCTGAGCCCCAAGGAGGAACGTGGAGCACGTATGTCAGTACGTGCTAGACAAAGGTCGGGATCGCTGCCACCTTTGCCCAATTCTTACCCCACCATTCAAGAGGACCCACAAATGGGTGGACCCTCAATGTTCCACCTATAGTGGAACCAACACCAACACCTGCTGTTCAACCACCATCCATCGGGTTATATAACTCAACCCACAATCCGACACTTATATGATCCTTTTAACTCGTCTACACCGGTAGACTATCAAGCATGGTGCAAGACCCATACGTGCAGGCGGTTATGCACAATGCATTTACCCGTCTCCTTTTCCACCTACTTATCCATCCACCGACAGGATATCCAACTTATGGGTACAGTATCCAGTTATGCCACAACCCCAATCACAACCTTCCCACCACTTGAGGCCATCAATGAGGTCTTAGAAAGAATGAAAGAGATGTAGCAGCAGGCAGAGAAAACGGAGAAGAAGACAAATAAGTTCTTCAAGAAACTCTCCAAGCTAGTCAAGGGAAAGAAAGACGAGTGAAGTCTTTTCTATTATATGTAGTCCCTGCATGGACATTTTGTTTCTTTTAGTCCTTGCATGGACAATCAGTTTCATTTATTTGTTTCAAGTATTATAAATTCTTATGGAAATTTAATGAAGTACTTTGGAATTATATATATATATATATATATAATATATTATAAATTCCTCTTGAAAACGAGCGTCTCGATTTTATTCGAAATTTATGCTCTGCGATATAATGCCAAAAAGATCTTAATGGTTTTGATTATTGCCAAGTGGCACAGACCACATATTTGGCCAAATATATGATAGTTAAGGGAAGTTATCCTTCTATCTAGAGGTGGTGGACTAAGTTCAAACCTCCAAGTCATTAAAGTCAATGCGACCGGGACTTATAATCAACCATTAAGATCCTCTTATGTTAACATTCAAATAATGTGCATACTCTTGGTTGTGTGACTTGAGGAATCAGCTAACCTTCAAGGTAATGGACTATGTCCTAACCTTATATATAACCCTTGTGATCTATTTGATCCGGTTATTTAGCCTTTGTGATCTATTTGATCCCGGCTAATATCACCAGTGCGGTGATTAAACATCCATTAGAGATGTATTTTATATAACCCTTGTGATCTATTTGATCCCGGTTATATAGCCTTTGTGATCTGTGTGATCCCGGCTAAATAGCCTTTGTGATCTGTTTGATCCCGGCTAAAATCACCAGTGCGGTGATTAAACATCCATTAGAGATGTATTATATATAACCCTTGTGATCTATTTGATCCTGGTTATATAGCCTTTGTGATCTGTTTGATCCCGGCTAAAATCACCAGTGCGGTGATTAAACATCCATTAGAGATGTATTATATATAACCCTTGTGTCTATTTGATCCCGGTTATATAGCCTTTGTGATCTATTTGATCCCGGCTAATATCACCAGTGCGGTGATTAAACATCCATTAGAGATGTATTTTATATAACCCTTGTGATCTATTTGATCCCGGTTATATAGCCTTTGTGATCTATTTGATCCCGGCTAATATCACCAGTGCGGTGATTAAACATCCATTAGAGATTATTTTATATAACCCTTGTGATCTATTTGATCCGGTTATATAGCCTTTGTGATCTATTTGATCCCGGCTAATATACCAGTGTGGTGATTAAACATCCATTAGAGATGTATTTTATATAACCCTTGTGATCATTTTCCGTATACCTTGTGATTTGGTGATCCCGGCTAAATAGCCTTTTTGATCTGTTTGATCCCCGGCTAAAATCACAGTGCGGTGATTAAACATCCATTAGAGATGTTATATATAACCCTTGTGATCTATTTGATCCCGGTTATATAGCCTTTGTGATCTATTTATCCGCATATCCCAGTCATATTAACTCTATGATGTATTAATACCCTTGTGATATTCCCGGTATATAGCCCTTGTGATCTGTTGATCCCGGCTAAAATAGCCTTTGTGTCGTTGATCCCGCTAAAATCCATGCGGTGTAAACTCCATTAGAGATGTATTATATATAACCCTTGTGATCTATTTGATCCCGGTTATATAGCCTTTGTGATCTGTGTGATCCCGGCTAGTATCCATCACCATTGCGATGATTAAAAAAATCTTTCTGATCTATTTGATCCCGGTTATATAGCCTTTGTGATCTGTGTGATCCCGGCATAAAAGCCTTTGTGATCCATGTGATCCTGGCTAGTATCATCAGTGTGATGATAATCAAACATCCATTAGTGATGTATCACCCTTTCGGGTTAAAATCTATTCTTTAAAGCCCATGTGTCTATTCGATCCCGGCTACTATCATCAGTGCGATGATAATTATCCATTAGCGATATTGTGCCTATGTGCCCTATTATTGTCCATTAGTGACAGGCCTAAGTGCCATATATATTATGTCCAATGTGACCGGCCAATGTGCCCAATTAATATGTCCATTAAGGGACAGGCTTATTACCTATGTATAATTGTCTGTATGACAAATGACAGTTGTGACATTGCGATCCCCTGTCTAATAATATATGGTCCAAATTGTAAATTCCTTATGACGGTCCTATTAAGACCTAGGCCAAATATAGATATGTTAAGCCTAAGAGTGGTGATGTTATTCACACTAGTAAAGGCAAAAGGATTGTTATATCCGATGATTAAAAGCCGATATGGTTATTATGCCATGGCTAAGAGAAATTTTATTTGGTATATAGAACCAAAAGCTTTGAAGAATGGCTAATTCTAATGAGGCGCAAAGTAGCCATCGGAATGTCAAAGACGCCGAAAATATAGCCATAAATAATGATAATGATTTCCAAGCTCGCATTGATGCGCTGTGGAAGCCATGATAGCCATAGAAAGGAAAGAGCCGAGTGCCACTCGCTCTAGACCCCTATCTATTCCACCATCTTAGCTCATAAAGAGAGCTCTGTTCACTCTTCAAATGCGAAGAGTGAACCAAGGATAGCAGACTTTTCTAATAGGTCCGTTCTGCTAAAGACGGGTGTACCTATAAATACTTTGTCTCCTATAAACCCCGAGGCTTTAATGGGGAAAAGGAGCCGTAGAAGCCTTAAAGTGGCTGGATGAGATGGAGACTATAGTAGACATCAGCGGTTGTGCTGAAAAGGATATGGTCAAGTACGTATCACAATCCTTTAAGGGCATGACCTAACATGGGGAAGGCCATGATTTAGTCAACAAGTAAGGTATACCTGTATAATCTGGGATGGTCCAAGTTTGTGGACCTTGTAAAGGAAACTTACTACCCAACCCATAAGGTGGAGAAAACAGAGACAGACTTCTTGTCTCTTTCCATGAAAAACCTAGATTGTTAGAAATATGTTTCCGATTTCAATTCCCTATCTAGGTTAGTTTCCTATTTAATTACCCCTGAATCCAAATGCATTGCGCGTTTTATAAATGGATTAGCGCCCGAGATTAAGGGCATGGTAAAGCTGCTCAGCCTAGTACCTATAGGTCTGCTTGTTGACCTATCTTTTCTCCCTCACCCTTGATATAGTGAGGCAGAAGTCAGTCAAGCATGAAATGACTAGGAAAAGGAAGAGGGAGGTTCGGTTCAAAGGGAACCAAAGCAAGTCGGCTGTGATGCCATTCCATAAGACTTGCAACCGAAGACACTGGGGACAGTGTAATCCTGACCCACAAGCTAGACCTTGTGGCATATGTAAAAGAAGAGGGCATAAGACTCTAGATTGTAAGGATCTTAAGGATGCTGTATGTTATATTTGCAATGAAAAAGGGCATATTGCAACTAGCTGCCCTAAGAATTCAAGGAATAATAATCCAAAGCCTGGAGAGGCCAAGAAGGGGAATGCACGCGCCTTTCGGCTAACTGCTAAGGAAGTGTTAATGAAATAACTCATAACAAGTACTTTCCCCATTAATGATATTTATGCTAGAGTTTTTTTTCGATTCGGGTGTGGATAAATCATTTGTTGATCATAAGTTTAGTAAACTATTAAATTTACCCATAAGAACTTTAGATAAAATTTATGAGATAGAACTCGCTGATGGAACCTAGAAACTGCTTCTTCCATTCTTGATGGATGCTCTATATCCATTAAGAATCATTCCATCCCTATCTCTCTTTTGCCAATGAAATTGGCGGGGTTCGATGTTGTCTTAGGCATGGATTGGTTATCTCATAACCAAGCCCGCATTGCCTGCGATAAAAAGCTCATCGAGATTAAGACCCCATCTGGTGAAATGATCACCATCTTTGGCGACTCACACTATGGACTGCCAGACAAGTGTCGTTATTTAAGGCATCCAAGTGTTTGAGAAGAGGATGTGTCGTCTACATGGCACAAATAACCATCAATGGCCTAAACCAAGCATTGAAGACTTACCAGTTATCTCGGATATCCCGATGTTTTCCTAAAGAATTACAAGGCCTACCCCCAGATAGGCAAGTGGAGTTCAGAATAGATATCATACCAGGAGCAGCACCCGTAGCAAGAGCCCCATATAGGCAGCTCCAACCGAAATGAATGAGCTAAGTGTTCAACTAGACGAACTCTTAGAGAAAGGCTTTATTCAGCCTAGTTTCCTCGCCTTGGGGAGCTCCTATCCTTTTTGTGAAGAAGAAAGACGGTTCGATGCGGATGTGCATCGACTATCGGGAGCTAAACAAGCTAACCATTAAGAATAGATATCCTCTGCCCAGGATCGATGATTTATTCGACCAACTTCAAGGGGCTATTTATTTTTCTAAGATAGATTTAAGATCAGGATATCATCAACTAAGGTTAGAAGTGAAGATGTTCCTAAAACAGCCTTCAGGACCCCTATGGTCATTTTGAATTTTGGTGATGCCTTTTGGGCTCACAAATACACCAGCAGCGTTCATGGATCTCATGAATAGAGTCTGCAAACCGTATTTGGATAAGTTTGTGATTGTCTTCATAGACGACATACTTATCTATTCTCGTAATCAAGCTGATCACAAGAAACATCTTCGGTGCATCTTAAAATTATTAAGGCAGGAGAAACTTTATGCAAAGTTCTCTAAACGCGAATTTTGGCTTAGAAAAGTCCAATTTCTTGGACACATGGTAAGTGAGCGTGGTATCCAAGTGGATCCCGCCAAAATTGAGGCCATAATGAATTGGGAAGTGCCCAAGACCCCAACGGAGGTTCGTAGTTTCTTGGGATTGGCTGGTTATTATAGGAGGTTCATTGAGAACTTTTCAAGAATAGCCACTCCTTTAACTTCCTTGACCCATAAGAATATTAAGTATAATTGGGGTCCAAAGCAACAAGAATCTTTTGAGATTCTTAAACACAAGCTGAGCAACGCTCCTGTGTTATCTCTAACCGAGGGTATTGAGAACTTTGTTGTCTATTGTGATGCTTCGCACATTGGCATGGGCTGTGTGCTAATGCAAAAAGGCAAGTGATTGCCTATGTATCACGACAATTAAAGGTGCATGAAAAGAATTACACCACCCACGATTTGGAATTGGGTGCCGTTTGTTTTGCACTAAAACTGTGGAGACATTACTTGTATGGCACAAAGTGTGTTATATACACAGACCATAAAAGTCTCCAGCATCTATCAATCAGAAAGAATTGAACATGCGACAATGCCGTTGGATGGAAACTCTTAATGATTATGATTGCAAGATTCGCTACCATCCAGGCAAGGCAAATGTAGTTGCCGATGCCTTAAGTCGCAAGGAGAAGGTTAAACCTATAAGGATTAACGGTAAGAGCATTGAGCTCAGAAATAGCTTGAGTGAGAAGCTATTAGATGCGTAGAAGCAAGCCTTGTTAGAGGCTAACGTCCCTAATGAGGGATTAGGCGGAACCATTGATCAATTAATGCCTGGAAAGGATGGAATCCTAAGATTTAATGATAGAATTTGGGTTCCGATCTTTGGAGGACTTAGGAATCTAATCCTCCAGGAAGCGCATAATTCAAGATACTCTGTTCACCCGGGTGGTGAAAAGATGTATCAAGATTTGAAGAAGAATTATTGGTGGATGGGTTTGAGGAAATCCATAGCCACTTATGTAGGAAAGTGTCTGACGCGTTCACAAGTTAAGGCCGAACATCAGAAACCATCAGGACTACTACAACAACTTGAGATTCCCACTTGGAAATGGGAAATGGTAACTATGGATTTGATTACCAAGTTACCTAAGACCAAAAGTGGTAATGACACTATTTGGGTGATAGTGGATAGGCTGACTAAGTCAGCTCACTTCTTGCCAATTAAAGAGATGTATAATTCAGATAAATTGGCTAAGTTGTATGTGGACAAAATAGTGTCCCTACACGGTGTGCCAGTATCTATTGTATCCGATAGAGATACTAGATACACATCTCACTTTTGGAAAAGTTTCCAACAATCGTTTGGCACACGATTAAATTTTAGTACGGCTTACCATCCGCAGACTGATGGTCAAAGTGAGCGTACTATTCAGACTCTAGAATACATCTTAGGGCATGTTTGATTGATTTAGACGGAAGTTGGATGACCACTTAACCCTAATAGAATTCTCCTATAATAATAGCTATCATACTAGCATTAAGGCTGCTCCTTTTGAGGCCTTATATGGGAGAAAATGTAGAACGCCTGTATGCTGGCAGAAGTTGGGGAAGCCCAATTGTCAGGACCTGAGATTGTCCTGGAGACCACGGAAAAGATTATGAAAAATCCGTGATCGTCTCAAAGCTACCAGGGATAGGCAGGAGAGCTATGCTGACAAGAGGCGTAAACCTCTTAAGTTCCAAGTAGGGGACAAGGTCATGCTAAAAGTATCACCCTGGAAAGGTGTGATGCGTTTTGGAAAGAAGGGCAAGTTAAGCCCTAAATATATAGGACCCTTCAAGATAATCGAATGTGTCGGCACTGTAGCTTATAAGCTCAGGTTTCCAGAGGAGCTTAGTGGAATCCATGATGTATTCCACATATCTAATCTTAAGAAATGTCTAGCCGATGAGTCGCTAGCAATGCCGCACAATGAGGTGCAAATTGATGAAAACCTGAGGTTCATTGAGAAACCAATTTCGATCAATGATCGACAGGTTAAGAAGCTCCGAAGAATGATGATACCTATAGTAAAGGTTAAGTTGGACGCTTTTAGAGGTCCTGAGTATACATGGGAGGTTGAGTCCACTTTGCGACGAAAATACCCCATCTTTTTGAATAAAATCTCGAGGTCGAGATTTCTTTTAAGGGGGTGAGGATGTAACACCCTGTAAAATCGTGTCCACTAATATAGTGACACGTGTTGTATTTTATATAATTGTCTGTTAAAGACCAATAAGGATTAAAGCGTCAACATGCTCAAGATTGAGCCTCAGAGTGACGAACCGATGTCAACATGCATAAATAATAGCCTCTGAGTGACTAATACGTCAACATGCTTAAATCATTAGCCTCTGAGTGACTGATATGTCAACATGCTTAAAACTTGGCCTCTGAGTGACTAATACGTCAACATGCTTAATCATAGCCTCTGAGTGACTGATATGTCAACATGCTTAAACTTGGCCTCTGAGTGACTATACGTCAACATGCCTAGCTCTGAGTGACATCGAATCAACATGCTTGTGATAAGCCTCTGAGTGATCCTTTGTGAAGTCCTAACTCTCATACGTACCGTTTGTTGGACGAGAGAGTTCAATTATGTAAATATATGAAAGTTGGATATTGGAGGGATTAAAAGTGTCAAAATTTATACCTCTGAGTAACTTTTAACAAACCGAGAGCTCAATAATGCCCGGGCATAATCCCGGGTATGCCAAGTATTGGCTATGGAGGGCTAAAAGTGCCAAAATAGTATTTAAAATCGTTTTTATAAGCTTTATATAGTTTAGGGGCCAAAGTGTCAAATTTTAAAACTGAAATAGGGGCGGTCGCGGGCCGCGAGAGACCCGGCCTGTGTCTCTCGCGCCCCGCTGAGAACAGACCTGCAGCAGAAAGTTTGTTTTGGAGCCCAAGCAAAGCTCCAAAACCATTAAATCGAAACCATGACCTTCCTAATCAGTTATGCCACGTTTTGGGACACTTGTAAGCTTCTTCTTACACCTCTAGACACCTGGCTTCACCTCCTTTGAGCTCTCCAACTATAAATAGTGCTTAAGTTCACCATTTCAACTTGCACCTTTCTTATTACTCTTCTCCCTCCTCTGGAAGTTCCTACTGAAAGGAGCATCCAACTTAGTTCTCTTGCATTGTAGGAACCTCTTGTAAGTGTTCCTTGCTCTTGCATTTTCGTTTATAGGCTTTTATAGCCAAAAGTCAAGCGTTTTCGTTAAAACGCATTGACTTTCAGTTAGGACCATTATGGTCCAGCCATTGTTCAAAGTGAACATGGCTAAGTGATCGTAATAAGGTAGGTGTTAGTCCCTATAAAGGGCATCTCCTGAAGATCACGTTTGCTAAACCAATTGACGGGTCAAAGTTATGATATTAAAAAGTCAAACATGCCATTTTTCGGAAAAATCATAAATATCTTATATATGTTATGAAACCTATTTTGACACATAAACAAGTTGGTACAATTATTAGAACATGTATGAACATGTTTGGCTCGTCAATTTCAGTTCTAGGCTCGGTTCGCAACAGAAAGTCACAAGGTTTGAATTCTGTTTGACTTTCGATTCTGACCCGATTTAGATTAGTTACCCACTGATCTAAAGTTGCATTATGATCATTATATAATATAGCATAACCCTCTGAGGTTATATTACATGATCATAATCAGAATCCAAGTTTATGCGCAAGTTCCATAATTTGCCATCTTTGACCAAAATGCCTTTTTTTGCATAAAACAAGGTTTCAAATGGTAATGAACTTAAAATAATTTCTACTAATGTAATATCATAAGTAGGATTATTTGGGATATTAAACCAAGTTATAAACTGAGTTTTTAAACATGTCTTTAAACTATGTCGATAAATGAGGTTTAGCCCCTGTGGCTTATAAAATAGTTTTAATCAAATGTTTTTGAGATAAATCACTTAATTACCGATATGTTATATTAATTAACATATTTTAAACATTTTAATCTGATCCAAACATCAGTTTTCATAAACATCGCTTAAAGACATCACTTTACGACATAAACGCCGTTTCGGCGCATAGTATGGTTTTAAACCATATTAGTGGACCGAGACTTGTTACCTACTAAATTTAAAACTTATTTTAACATATTTACAGTAGTACTTATTATAAACTCAGAATCCCAAATAATTTATAAACTATGTGTAAAATGACCAAAATGCCCCTTCGGTGCATAGCTTGTTCATAAAAGGTAAAATACACATATATTTGATATCCTACTGATATTATATCATAAATAAATTACTTTTCCAGAATACCATGATCATAAACTTAAATTTTATTTAAGTTCTTTTTATACGATACGAAATTACCGAAATGCCCCTATAAGGCATAATTTCGTTTTAAAACCTCAACGGGCATACAAGTTGATATCCTACTGATATCTTAACTTATTTAAAGTATAATGGCATATAGAACTTGTCCATAACTTATCCGGTTACCCGATATCGCTATTATGCGCACAGTTACGTATATGTGACTATTTTACGGAATTCAACGTAACGGGTTTAACCTTATCATTTAAGTTCAAAATCCAGAATGTTTATAGTTTACCCATATTATACAAGTCAAGTACTTGTCGGTTTAAACTACATTCTATCTGATTATCTTTAATCAAGCGTTATACGTAATGATCATGGACACTATTCGGTTTATACAACCGTTAGTATTTAATTGGCTAGTTTATGCCATAATCCAGACTAGAGCCTTCTCGGTAAAAGCTATCTGCACTCGGTACTTTTGTATATCGGCTGAGTTATTTTAAAGTAAAAGAAGAAAGCAATCTCAGGTAAATACTCTCAACTTATTTCCCCTATAAGGGCTTGGGATATGGTAAATTATTATTGCATGGTTAACCTTCCTAAGATAATAAAAGATTTTGTGCTGTTTGCACTTGAAATCATTTTAATATTTTAAAATGAGTTAGTTGGGTGTATTTACCAGCGTAAGCTTACGTATCCTCCAAAGACTAATCTGCAGGTACAACACGAAATTAAGCCCGAAGCTGCTCGGTAGAGAATAAGAGGATTCTTGTAAATCCTTAGATCTGCCTAAAGTCTGTTTTGTATTCTTTCTTGTACATTCTATGATTCGCCTGTGGATCTTCTATTACAACTTGTATATTATTTTGTATTTTCGAAAATTCGGTTTGTAATAGTAATTTTACTCCAAGACTTCCGTTGTGCCACGTTTAACTGACTATGACGTTATCAACTGTTGTCATGATACTCCCCACCCGGGCCCACTGGTGTATGGATTTCGGGGTTGGAAATCCGGGTGTGACATTAAACCAATATAATAGTCATGAGGTGAGAGATTGTTGGTTTGTCTCGGTTGTTAGAGTGCTAGGGTTAGAACATTTGTGAGAAGATCTCACTGGTTTACCTGCCTTCCCTGCCAATCGAGTCTGATCAGGATTACTAAAGTTACCCCGACTTTCGCGTTGTGAGGTAGATTTTCTATTAGGGTACTTCATTATTAGATGGAAAGCCCATAAGGGAATCCACAAAACCAGTGTTCTAACAGCTTTCAAGTATCTTTTAGGTTACACACTGAGAAGGGTCGAGGGTCCTTTAGAGCACCTTTGAGTTAGTATTATAAGATCCCGCTTCCACAGGGACATTTCCCATTACCGAAAAAAGCTTGTCATAAAAATTTTGTAGGAGTCTGACCTAGGTGTGTTTTGCCCACATCTGATCTTGTCTTAGTTTAGTTCGTGTCTTAGTCCTTTTATTTTAATCTCAAAATTAATTGAATTTAAAGTTGTTAGAAAACCCCCCTTCAAAACATTAAAAAAAAAGAAGTCGGGTCATTTTTAGAATAGGTAATCAACTCTAGAAAACTTTTTTAAATTTAAAGTCTCTTGGGTTCGATACTGGGAAATTCCTTAGGCTGTACTACATTGATAGGTCCCACTTGTAGTTATGTTGTTAGGTTTAGAGGTTTTGGTTTAAAAATTTTTAGAACTTAGAGTATCTTTTTTTGGGTTTTTAAATTAGTTATTTTTTGAAGCCATAATTTAGACTTTAGCAGGGCAAAAATCAAAAAACAAAATTTAAAAACGGGAAAAAAATAAACAAGGAAAAGCACAGACTCACCAATTTTTTTGAAGTATCCCGGTTTCACGCTTGTTTCCTGTTTTCCCACCGGCACTTTTGGCCCACAGTGTCACACCCTAAAATTTTCCCATTTGCGGGTTTTTTCCCGCGAGGCGCATGACAACCGGGAATCCAAGTCACTAGTCATATAGAACGCCCTTTCTATATGAGTAAAAAATTTTTTTTTTTTTAAAACCCAAATTTAAGTTTTGGGAAAAAGCGTAAAGTAAATGTAATGTAAACAATGCGTCAAAAAAAAACCCCAAAACCCAAATAAGTAACGTATTAATGCAAAAAACCAAAAAAAGTTTTTACTATCATGTTTTTGGGCCCCGCCATGGGGCAGAGTACCTTAGCGACCCGAGAAAGAATGCAAAAAACAAGTGTCATCCATAATGTGATTTAGTTCATGGTTTGATTCTTTGATATAAAAAAAATTCATTGTTAAGTTGTTTATAGATTATAGTAGTGATTAGCAGTTTTTTGTTATATTTGCAGGTAGTTGCCTAGTCGTTTATGTCACTAAGCGTTCGCAAACCCAAAATTGAAATGTTTATGCGTTTGGGTTTCCTTTGATTACCAGGGCTATCAC